>VOPJ01005231.1:0-32632 GCA_014673585.1 Semibalanus balanoides | reverse complement strand
ATCTCTCCAACCGAACGTCCGATTGATAAGTGGACTTCTTTGGTGAGCATTCCAATCCAACCTACCCTTCTTATGAACAGAGTCGACACACTTGGGTAGCTTTATTGCCAAGTGTTTTCTCGCAAAAAAAATCGCAACGGCTGGGCTGATTGCACGCAAATTTGGCGTGTGGTTGGCAGACAAATGCCAGGATCCTGGGATCTAGCTGAGGTCCGGATCTCTGTGTCCTTGGATCTACATGGGACACAATATCCAGGTACACGACCATCCGAAGGATCCACAAAGATTCCAGATTCTGATATATTTTATGCCTTGGGATCTACAATGTAGTACGCCGAGGGATTCAGGATGATCTCAGATCTTCATGCATTTTAAGCCGAGGGATCAACTGGGATCCCAGATCAAACTTCGGGATCTTGGTACAAGTCTGAACAACATACTAATATTATTTTACTTATAAGGTTAACCTACGAGGGAGAAACGACTCCTTGCAATATGGTAGGCACAGACAGTGGCATCACCACGGGAGGGGGGGGGGGCAAGTGGGGCAGCTTGCCCCCTCCCCAACCTCCGATTGGGTACCACCTGAGATCGATACAGATCCGAGGAGATTTTGAGGTCGGGATAAATGTGGTTATGTTTACCAGCGACCACGTCCAGAGGTTTTCCCTCGCCACTTAGTACTCTATTTTTACCCATGTGATTCGAACAAATCATTTGAGTTGTTTTTAGTATCTTTATTCCCGATCCTAGTGAATCCTGGATATTTATAAATTGATCTATGATCTCAGTAGATCTGATATCAAGCTTCTTTATTGGATCCGTTTTTGGGATCCGCACTTATGCCTGATATAGGGATATGGCCAAGGGGAGAGGGGGTCACGGGGTCCATGCCCCTGAGCAAAACGCATTTACAGAAGATAACATGCAATTATCTGACGACCCGACACTGCCTCTCCCCATAACCAGTCAACAGCATATGACTGAGAAGCAAAATTTGATTTTACCACTGATGCACCCCTCCCCCATGCGAAAAAAAAATGTTGTCCCCGACCTAAAAAACCTAGCGACGCCACTGGGCACAGCCATGTGTCTGGATCCTGTGATCCAATTGAGATTCGCATCTCTGTGTCCTGTGTCCCGGGATTCACAATGTATACCAGATCCAGGTACACAATAAACCGAGGGATCCTCAAAGATCCCAGATCCTGGCTTACCTTATGCCGTGGGATCTACAGTTTACGCCAGGTATCCATTGCGATCCAATATATTTATGCATGTTATGCTGAGGGATCCACTTGGATCCCATATCTAGCTTTGGGATCCAGGCACCAGTCTGGTGGCTACCCAGTTAACAAATATACGTTGTGGCTACGTTGTGACAAGGTTGCAACACAATAACACAACGTTGTGATAGTGTGATTGTGTAGACTCCCAGGAACGTTGTCACAACTTTACCTTGTGACGCTTAAAAAACGTTGAAACAACGTTGCTACGACGTTACTTTTGACAAGCATAGCTTACGTGACTTACGTGGTCGATCATTAATCTTAGTAAGATGGTGAATATGCTCAATTTAGATAATTGTACCACATTGCGAGCTGTTCTTCCCAAGTTACTAGAACAAAGTTGTGACATCGTAACGATACAACGCTGCTGAAACGTTTAACAGCGATGTTTATACATCTTTTTCTTCACAACATTCACGACATTGTCGTAACGTTGTTGAAACGTTAAGTTCCAACTTGATTTTCCACAACGTTGTTACAACGGTATCTGTTACCTGGGTAGGCACTTCTCAGCTGCTGCCTTCCCACAAGTCAGGGGTGATGTGTTTGCACTAGTGGATCCAAGGGGAGCAAAGCAGCTATGCCCCCCAAAACGCCTGAAATCGGAGCAAAATTGACACATTTCCTGATAGTACAAGAAAATCTAAGCAACTTTTGTTAAATCAAGTTTGTTTTAAATCAGCTAGCAATGCATAAGCAATCAAGATCTGATAAGGTATCAGAATTGTGTGAATTGTACTGAAATTCCTCCCCCAAACCACCCATCCCCCAAACCACTATTCTGGATCTGCCAATGGGTGACTGCACGTGCGCACGTGCACATCCCTATTCTATATCTCAGGAACGGCTGGGCCGATTATATTCGAATTTGATGTATGATTAGGGACCTTTCAGCCGCCACTTTCCCACAAGTCAGGGGTCGGGTGCTTCTCGGCGTGCGCATGTGCATAACCCTGTTATATTTTTCAGGAATTTTAGATAGGGATATATCAACATCACCATATATTTCCTTCGTGCTCGCTCGCTCATCGCCAACTACGGTGCCCTACTGGCATGCTTTTGTTTGAGTTGTGCATATTTAATTTTAAATTTGCATCGCATATCCTCACTTTCGCGTTATTGGGTACATTTTATTCAATATTGCATACAAAGACGATCAAAAATGTTCGAGGATTGGCGCAAAAGCTCTAGGCTTATAACCAGGCGCCTCTCCTACACTCTATGAAATATTAAGCAAAATTAGGTGAAAACAAAAACAAACAAAAACATCTACACGCTCTATGATATGTTAATTGAATTATCAATTATGAGCAAAACAAACAATAAATGCAAATAATGACAACAGTTACTCAGAATCTATTACAGAATACAATTAAACAACCTATCTGCGCCTCGGTACGATGTTGCCGCTCATCGTATTCACTGTAACGCCGCGACACCGCCGCCAGCCGCCGCCGCCGCACGCCGCAACGCTTAGGCCCCTAGTACTAGTCCTGCTGAGGGCAACAAAAAAAAATGGGGGGAGCCCCCCCCCCCCCCCCCCCCCAAAACTCCCGGGGGGGGGTGGGGGCCCCCCCAAAAACCCCAACGCCAGCGTCCTCAGCATTAATTGATTTTGCCATTAACAAGTAAGTCAAAGCATGGTCTGAAGATAATGTTTGAAATCATTATGGATTTCAACATTTTGATAACGAATTCCAGGTTTGATATGGACAATCAATATGAAATTTTAATGTTTGTTCGGAAGCCACAAGAACAGAGGGGATTCAGATTTTTGATATTGATAAAGATATGCATTTATAGAAATCGTTCCTGTTCTGATTTGCTTGTGGAGACAATTACCAAATTTTCTGCCGTATGAAAAGTAGGGAGGGGGAGAGGGACAGCCCAGTAGTTCGGCAACTTCTTGTTTAAAGATGGGTATGGAGATTTGCTCTCGGATAGAGGTTGGAAGAATGTTCCATTTTCTGGTAGTTTTGGGAACAAAGATCTTTAAAGATGTTGTGTGTTTGCTGCAAATTGCAGTGTTAGCGTTCCTGAGTTTCGTCTTTGCTCCGATACGAGGCTGGAGAATGATTTGATGTAGTCTGGTGTCTGCGCGGAAGTGCGTTAATTTATAAAGAAACTAGTCTGTGCTTTCTCTTCGAGTTTTTAACGTTCCCGCCTTGTCTAGTTCCGAAGTTTATTTGGTCGAGTTCTAAAGTAACACCTGTTGTCATCTTGCATTCTGTTTGGAGTCTTCCAGTCCTAAGTTCGTCGTGTGTCTATGTTCCGTCAAAACTACTCACAATATCCTGGTAGGGTCGTATAGAAGTGGTGTAACATACTACTAAGTGTTAACGTGTTAATAATTTCGCTAGGATAGATCGGACTTTAGAGCTGTATTCATTTTCCTTAATATGTCTATATGAACATAACCGGAGATCTTTGAAGAGTTAGTCAAGATGCTTTGATTTTCTGTACATATAAGTTTTCCACCAAATAGGGTGGTGGTATTCCTATTTACGACAAATTTGTGATAGTTTTGATGGTTGAAAGTGATTGCCCACGGAACGTAGTCAAAAATGCGTTGAGTTCACTTGTATAGAGTCTACATGCGTCGTGTTGTGTCTAGTGTGAAGCGTACAAAAGAGTGTCTCAGCATTCAAATAAACATTCATTTGGTCACTTGTTTTAGTTCCGTTCAAGTACATTAAAGCAAGAAGTGGTCCAAGCACCGATCCTGTGACATACCCAGAAGCCAATGTCCTTTCAAGACAATTGTTCATAACTCTCACTTTTTGCCGCCTGTTGATTAGATACGAGCTAGCCACAAAAAGCGTCCCTGAATTGCAAATTCTTTTTACATTGAAAAAAGTCCCTCATGCAAATTTTGTCGAAATATTTGAATGTCTAGAAAGATGCCTCACTCACGTCCTTCGTCTAAATCTTTATATTTTGATGCGTTAGGTACTTAACTGAATTCTACTTATGGGCATATCCGCTCTGCTTGTCTGAAGAAGTGTATTTGAACGGCGAGTTAAATTGAAGAGAACACCATTTTGTTCAAAATTTTGGAGAGACAGGGAAGGAGACTGATGGGCATATGCTCTCATGTCGACGGTGACCGTTTTCTAAAGATAGTTACCAGTGCTTCCTTCCATACATTCGGAAATATTCCCGAGTGAATTATAAAAAGAGAAGTAAGGACTACATTAATCATGGCATCTTTTATGATTTTTGTTGGAATTTTGTCGGGACCAGTCGACTTGTTAACATCTAGAGAATTTATATGTACAACTAGATATGTACAACTAGATATGTACAACTAGACGTCTTTGCATGCTGCTTCATCCTCTCTGTTCACGTCTTCAGGCTGGAGCCGCTGAAAGGACTGCTCTATTTGGTTTTCGACTATGATCCCATGGAATGTGGCATCTGCTTCTCGGAACCGGAACTTTCGGTAATGAAAAGAAAACAGAAAGTAGTTTTGATAACCATTCACTCCACATTCCATATTGCTGCTTTGAGCCCACACCAGCACAGCAAAACCAGGACTGTTTTCTCAGAAAGCCCGTGGAATCTCTTCTGCAGCACCTCCCACCTCTTCCTCCCACCCAAACCCTCCGAGATGCTGAGGTCGACAAACTGTCCGCGCAGCAGTAGCCTCGTACGCACAAAGCCGAGCGTTAGTTTCCCCGCAATATTAATTAATCACCAGCGATCGGCAGCATGATCGTTAGCCTGCCTTATGCAGCGGGTGTGTGGAGGAATCCAGCGGTGGCCGTCTTCCAGAGGTCCCAGCTCTCCCGTCTCCTCCCTCGCCCTGCGAATGGCTCTTGTTTACCTCGTTTCGCCACCATACAGTAGCGGCCGGCCCGACAAAAGAGCAGAGCGGCTCGCGCGGGCCCTGTTTTGCATAACTGAACGCTGGGCCCGCGCCTGATTATTCCGCAACCCTTGCCTTTTTGCGGGCGGGCCGGCGCGCCGGGCGGAGGGCGCCCCCTGGCGGCGCCGCCGGCGGCTCGGGCGAAGGCCGGTGCGCGCGCGGCGGCCGGCGCGGCGCCCGGCCGGCCGGCCCGTCAGACGCGAGTGAGCCACCGCGAGAGAGGGACGAGTGTCAGCGATGAGCGGAGCAGTCATGTGGAGCGGCGCAGCGATTCTGGTGTTGTGCGGTGCCGGCCTGGTGGCGGCGGCAGCGTCCACAGAGAACAGAGCTGCTCTCTCGGCGCAGTGCAGGGCGATGTGCCTCGATGAGGTAAGCTGGGAGGGCGGGAGGATTACTGATGGGGAGCAATAGCGACTCTAAATTCACTATATCTTTACCTGGTGTTTTATAGCACTTTTAATATTTTGCGTAGCTCATATGCTTTTAGCTTCAAAGTTAACTTAATTGTCTTATAAGGGTGGGTGGAGCGTGGTATGTTCCTAAGCATAATATCCGTGTTTTCTTCTTCGTAGCGATCATCTTTGTTCTTTTCTTGTTTTTTTTTTCTTCTTCTTTATATATCTATGCACCCTGTTTCTGAAAGTTGTGATTATTTGCAATGTTCATGGCTCCGTTGTTTCTCATTTTTGACATCCGTGATTGTAATGCCTTTGAGTGTCATTGACAATATCTATCGATGTTTGCTATACACATGCACACTAAACAGTAAAAGTTTCACGGATGCGCATGACGCGTATGACTGTTGCTTCATGCTATAAAGTACATCGTGACGCCAATTTCTTCTTAAACACCAAAGGTGTCATCAAAGATGAACCGACATCACTTCATCCCTTGTTAACGTCATGGAAATGCCAGGTCGCTGTCTGGCGTTTTTCAGCTCTTTCGGTCACGAGAACAGCATTATCATTTTTGCTAAAGATCTGTACAGCAAGCTTACCGATATCCTTGCCACTTGATTAGTCACGACTTCTTCTTAGCTGCGGGTGCCCCGATCTTGTGAGCACGTTTCATACGGCATGCCAACACCGTGTTCCCCCGCCATTGCTCAGATGACAGCCGACACTATCAGCTATGCAATGAGCATGGTCAACCGCTGCCATCAATGTCAACTGTAGGTGGGCTTGTCTGTTTTCATTGAAGATAAATTACCATAGAACAATGGATGCCACATACGTCTTCAGCTGACATTAGATAGCTGAGTGCACGCTTGTTTCCAAATCCGCACATCTCCCGCTACGCCCGGCCGGTTGAGGATTACGTTCAGCAGACATGCTTTTTCTATCTCAGCCATTAATGTATATTGACGGCGTCTCCACTAATCCTGGAAGATATTTGAAACTACAGTTCTGAGACCAGCCGTCTGACAAACTCTCAGTCAGACCCCACACTGAGCTCGGATCTGCCGTTTACGAGCGGTTGTCGCTGCGTCGTGACAGCAGTTTACAAGCTTGCGCAACACACGCTGCGCACCGGGTAATAACACGAAGCCACAGCGCAGCGGCCGGTCTGGGGACAAGGCTGACCTTCTCTGACCGGGTCTCTGACAGGGTCTCTGACTGGGTCTCTGACCGGATCTCTGACCGGATCTCTGACCGGATCTCTGACCGGGTCTCTGACAGGGTCTCTGACTGGGTCTCTGACCGGATCTCTGACCGGATCTCTGACCGGATCTCTGACTGGATCTCTGACCGGATCTCTGACCGGAGCTCTGACCGGGTCTCTGACCGGGTCTCTGACCGGGTCTCTGACCGGGTCTCTGACCGGGTCTCTGACAGGGTCTCTGACTGGGTCTCTGACCGGATCTCTGACTGGGTCTCTGACTGGGTCTCTGACCGGTTATCTGACAAAGTCTCTGACCGGGTCTCTGACCATCTCTGACCGGGTCTCCCAGCACAATTATGTGATGCGTCTCTGCAGTGCAGGACAGCGAACTTACGGCTTCACTTCCCATCACTGTAACGGGCGCCACATAACTCACAGGTAGACCTACAGCATGCAAATGCTGTCTGGTCCTGTTTCGATGTGTTTCGCTCCACCGGGCGAACAATTTGTCTTCTAGCAAAACGACTGCTTAAATTCCACACAGCATCCACCGCTCTCAGCTCAGGACGGTCACTCTTGATTCTCTTAAGTACTGCTTGTTTGCATTATCCCCAGTTAGCCGTGGTCTTACTCTTCCCGTCCACATCCTTCTCCCAGTGCAGTTCTACACTCCCCAGTTTACCCTAGTGCAGTGCTACACTCCCCAGTCTACCCTAGTGCAGTGCTACACTCCACAAGTTAACCCTCGCCCCACGCTGAACACTCCCACCGGTCCCGGCTGACCTCTCCAGTCCAGCCCACCTCGCCGGCACGCTGAACACTCCCCAAGTCCAGCCCAGCTCGGTCGCGCGCTGAAGCACTCCCCAGTCCAGCCCAGCTCGGTCCGCGCTGAAACACTCCCCAGTCCAGCCCAGCCCGCCCGCTGAAACATCCCCAGTCCGCCCAGCTCGGTCCGCGCTGAACACTCTCCAGTCGCAGCCCTCGCCCGGCTTGAACACTCCCCAGTCCAGCCCAGCTCGGCCCTCCGCTGAACACTCCCCAGTCCAGCAGCTCGGCCCTCGCTGAATCACTCCCAGTACAGCCCAGCTCGGCCCTCGCTGAACACTCCCACAGTCAGCCCAGTCTCGGTCCCGCGCTGCACTTCCCGGTCCAGCCCACTCGGCCCTCGCCTGAACACTCCCAGTCCAGCCCAGTCGCCCGCGCTAACAACTCCCAGCGTCCAGCCCAGCTCGGCCCTCGCTGAACACTCCCAGTCCAGCCGCAGCATCGGCCCTCGCTGAACACTCCCCAGTCCAGCCCAGGCTTCGGCCCGCGCTGAACACTTCCCCAGTCCCAGCCCAGCTCGGCCTCGCATGAAACACACTCCCCAGTCCGCCCAGCTCCGGCCCTCGCTGAACACTCCCCAGTCCAGCCCAGCTCGGCCCTCGCTGAACTCCCAGTCCAGCCCAGCTCGGCCCGCGATGAACACTCCCAGTCCAGCCCAGCTCGCCCTCGCTGAAACACTCCCCGTCCAGCCCAGCCTCGGCCCGCGCTGACACTTCCCCAGTCCAGCCCAGCTCGGCCCTCCGCTGAACACTCCCCAGTCCAGCCCAGCTCGCCCGCGCTGAAACACCTCTCCCAGTCCAGCCCAGCTCGGCCCTCGCTGAACACTCCCCCAGTCCAGCCCAGCTCGGCCCTCGCTGAAACATCCCCAGTCCAGCCCAGCTCGACCCGCGCTGGAACACTCCCAGACTCCCAGCCCAGGCTCGGCCCCCCGCTGAAACACTCCCCAGTCCAGCCCAGCTTCGGCCCCGCTGAACACTCCCCCAGTCCCCAGCCCAAGCTCGGGCCCCGCGCTGAACACTCCCCAGCCAGCCCAGCGTCGGCCCTTGACTCGCTGAACACTCCAGTCCAAGCCCATGCTCGGCCCCTCGCTGAACACTCCCCAGTCAGCCCAGCTCGGCCCTCGCTGAACCTCCCAGTCCAGCCCAGCTCGCCCGGCTGAAACACTCCCCAGTCCAGCCCAGCTCGGCCCACGCTGAACACTCCCCAGTCCAGCCCAGCTCGGTCCGCGCTGAACACTCTCCAGTCCAGCCCAGCTCGGCCCGCGCTGAACACTCCCCAGTCCAGCCCAGTCGGCCCGCGCCTGACACTCCCCCAGTCCAGCCACTCGGCCCCTCGCTGAACACTTCCCCAGGTCCAGTCCCAGCTCGGCCCCGCTGAACACCCAGTTCCAGCCCAGCTCTGGCCCGGCCCGCGCTGAAACACTCCCCAGTCCAGCCCACTCGGCACATCGCTGAACACTCCCAGTCCAAGCCCAGCCTCGGCCCTCGCTGAACACTCCCCAGTCCAGCCCAGCTCGGGCCCGCGCTGAAACACTTCCAGTCCAGCCCAGCTTTACGGTCCCGCGTGCTGACACTCCCCAGTCCAGCCCAGCTTCGCCCCTCGCTGAACACTCCCCAGTCCCGCCCAGCTCGGCCCTCGCTGGAACACTCCCCAGTCCACCCAGCTCGGCCCCTCGCTGAACACTCCCCAGTCCAGCCCAGCTCGGTCCGCGCTGAAACACTCCCAGTCCAGCCCCAGCTCGGCCCTGCTGAACACTCCCCAGTCCAGCCCAGCTCGGCCCGCGCTGAACACTCCCCAAGTCCAGCCCAGCTCGGCCTCGCTGAACACTCCCCAGTCCAGCAACAGCTCGGCCCTCGCTGAACACTCCCCAGTCCAGCCCAGCTCGGCCGCTCGCTGAACACTCCCACAGTCCAGCCCAGCTCGGCCCGCGCTGACACTCCCCAGTCCCAGCCCAGCCGGCCCTCTGCTGAACACTCCCCAGTCCACCCAGCTCGGCCCTCGCTGAACACTCCCCAGCCAAGCCCAGCTCGGTCGCGCTGAACACTCCCCAGTCAAGCCCAGCTCGGCCTTCGCTGAACACTCCCAGTCCAGCCCAGCTCGGCCCTCGCTGAACACTCCCCAGTCCCAGCCCAGCTCGGCCTCGCTGACACTGCCCCAGTCCAGCCAGCTCGGCCGCGCTGAAACACCCCCAGTCCAGCCCAGCTCGGATCCACGCGCTGAACACCCCCATCCAGCCCAGCTCGGCCCTCGCTGAAACACTCCCCCAGTTCCAGCCCAGGCTCGGCCCTCGCTGAACACTCCCCGTCCAGCCCAGCTTCGGCCCCGCGCTGAACACTCCCCAGTCCAGCCAGCTCGGCCCTCGCTGAACACTCCCCAGTCCAGCCCAGCTCGGCCCGCGCTGAACACTCCCCAGTCCAGCCCAGCTCGGTCCGCGCTGAACACTCCCCAGTCCAGCCCAGCTCGGTCCGCGCTCGACCGACTCCCCAGTCCAGCCCAGCTCGGTCCGCGCTCGACCGACCGAGTCCAGCTCGGCTCGGTCTGCGCTCGACCGACCGACCACCGCGCATCAGCGCGCTAATGAGGGGACGGGGCTCCAAAATGGCGTCCGGCTGGCCGGCTGGCCGCCACTGGCCGGGTGATGTGCACGCTCACGTGCTGGCCATGCGGCGATGAGGCGAACAGAACAGCAGAGACTTTCTGGTGTTGTAGCTGCACAGTAGAGACTGTCTAGTGGTGCAGCTACACAGTGGATTTTTTTTGAATAGTTAACTTTGAAATTCACCTAATGACGCTGCTCATGGAGTGTGAATAAACATTTTTTGTCAAATTGCATGTTGCTCCCTCAGTTTACGAGTTCAGTTGGCTTTGCTTTCAAGTCTAGCGTCGAAGGATTTGCCTTCTCTCCCAACGATACGACAAAGATCATCTCATGGCTTACTCTTAATGTCAGAATGTGTGATGATGACATCAACTGGTGTCTACTATGGCTAGGGTGGTCTCTTCATGCGCGCCCAGCCTCTCTCAATACACCACCGGCACCAAGACACCCAGCCTCTGACACCACCGGCACCGCTGGACAGCCCTGGGTCGACCTCAGCCGACATGAGCGTTTCCTGTGCGCGGCGCGGGCGGGCGGGGGGGGGCGGGGATTGGCGTGGTCTCCCCGGTCGTCTTCCTCGATTGCAAAACAGGCCGCGCCGCGCCACCACCGGATTCATTAGCCCGTCATGTTTCCGGTCGGGCTGCGCGGGCCTGGGTCCGTGGCCACTGTGACATACGGCGCGCGGGGAGCTGCAGGTCCTGTACGGAATCTGGCCGGGTCCTGCGCAGGGCCGGACGGCTCCGCGCCCGGTCTTTCGTGGGTTCCACCGGCGGGCTCTGTCCGGAAAGAGGACTGAAGAAGACCAGCCGGTGGCCCGGCCCGGTCCCGCTGCCGAGACTACACAAAGCACGGCGGCCGGTCGTTGACGCGGCCGGACAATGTCCAAATGGCGCGCGTCCAAAAGACCGCTTAGAACGCGGTGCCATTCAGCGCGCGGCCGAGGGCGCATAATTTTCGCGGGCCCGCACAGAGCGGCGGCGGGGGCATTCACCGGGTGCGCTATTCAGCAGAAGCCCGCCTTTCACGGCGTCACAATGGGGCCGTCAAATGCGCGGCGAGCTTGGTGCGGCATTCATAGCTCACGCGGGCCCGGCTGACAAATAAGAAATAAGGTGTAACCAATGGCACTAAACGGCAAGCGCACCTTTTCTCTTCTCACGGCGTGCGTGCGTCACAAGAATAAGCCGGGGAAGCGCACAATTCTGACCGGCTTCGAACAGGTACCCTTCCGCTGGACGGTGTGAAGGAGAATAGTGAGGTTTTCGGCTAGTGGTGGCTTTCTTCTTTTCAGTTCAATTATTCTACGATATTTTACCGTACAAAATTGCCTTTTGGTTTCTTTCCGGTTATAAATCAGGATAATACTTTCAGATATTGTCCTTTTGTCCGGAATCTACTGACGCTCACGTAATATATAACCTTAATGAAAAGCTCTACATGACGCTGCAAAGCCAGTTTTATCTTTTAAAATATCTAATGAGCCAGCGTTTCAACGCTTCAAAAATGTCTAGACAGCAAAGCGCAGTGCGGTTGTGGAGAGGAGACTTTTCTAGGCTCGCTCGTTTAATCACCGTGTCTTAAGCTAGTCAGTGTCGGAACGACGATACGATCAGCTCATGTGCGAGCCCAGCTAACAGAGCGTGCAGACGCTCAAAACCAGATTTACGTTTTTCATTACGGGCGTCGTTTATCAGAGAGACAGGTTGCACGATTTACGCCAACATCTGTCTGGCGGCCCGACCGGATCACATGACGAATAGTGCGGGGTGGCGCGATCGGCCGTCGGACAGAGCCGGCCTATTACGGCGACTCTCCCCTCCGCCGCCGCGACAGATTCCTCTCCATTGTGCGTCAGATTGCCTTGCTTCCGGGCTGCTGCTGGCCGAAATACCCCGTCATTATAGCGTAATTGAAAATCCGGGAGCGTGGCGGCAGCAACCTGAAGTGAAGGAGCGCTGGAGTGGCGTGGCTGAGATCACATCGGCGCGTCACGCACAGCGCGAGGCTCGGCGCGGCGCCCGGGGAAGCTGCGACCTGAAGTGAAGGAGCGCTGGAGTGGCGCGGCTGAGATCACACCTGGCGCGTCACGCACAGCGCGAGGCTCGGCGCGGCGCCCGGGGAGCTGCGGCGCGGCACAGGAGCGTAACTTAGAGACTGCAGCGCGGCAAGGGTCAGTAGCAGCGGCAGCAGAGACTGCAGTACAACACAGAACAATAACACCACGGGCGCCTGGCAGTTTCCCCAGAGGCGGCCGCTGCGCCGGCTCGCATGATGCGCGATGAAAGGCGAGATAGCCGTCAAAACAGGGCGCGGGCCGGCTCGGCTGGGACGGGTGGGCGTGTTTTTGAGCAAACACGGCCGGGAGCGGGCCGGGGGGCGCCACTGCGCGCCGGGAGCTGCGCCGCGCGCCGCTACCGCGCCAGCTCGCCGGCCGGACAGAGACGTAAGCGGCGCAGTTGGGGGCGCCGGTTAGTGTGGCGCCTCGCTGCGCCATTGTGCGTGGCCCACCCGAGATGAGGCATGCCCAGCCGGCGCCGGCGTGCTACACTTTAGTCGAGGAGGCGTGCTGCTGGTTTCGGTGCGGGAGCATCACCGGCTGTGCGACGGAAGCATGTATGCGCCCAGACCAGGATCGGAGCAGGCCCCGAGCTCGAGAGCCGCTGCTTTACTATTGTCCTGACCCTCGTGTGCCGCGCCTACGGTAGGACTGCCTAACCACTTCGGCCGGTGTCTGCTTCCGGCCGCGTGATCGTTAGAGTGTTTCAAAGGATTCGTTTGATAACTTAATTTGTCTGTTTGTTTTGAAGCCAGCCTCCGTAATGGCCCATAAATGTTGTGCAGAAAGAGTGGTTCCACGCTCTCCGACGCGCTGAATTCTATTTCTTGCGGCCACCAAATCCACAGAGTGAGCGGGCTCTATATGCAAAAACAGACGGTTAAAGAGGTTACCTTAGAATTAACTTGCGTTGGACAGGATGAATTATGAGAACATCAGATGATATCACCGCAAGGATATATCGGAATAGTCCGAGTCAGCCATAGCTTTCTTCGAGACCGACAATTTTCCAGACAATTATCCGTCGTAAAATGGAGCCGACTCGGCTCTTATCCCTTCTAATGCCCGAGCCAGCCTTTCGAGCATTTCACGGGCCGTTTATCTGAGCCATGTGCGTTGCCTGACCGTTTCTTTTTGTTTCAGTACCATGTCGGGAAGACGGCCTCTCACACAAAGTGTCTGCAGAACCAGTTCTGCTTTATGGTGAGTACGGTGCGGACGCGAACACACAAAAACTATACGACCATGGCACTTATATGGCCAAAGCTTTGATAGGACCGATATGGCCCGTGGTGATCTGCTTTTTGTGACTCATTAGTTGGCCAATACCGTCATATAACGCCAGCCTAACCTTAGCATTTAACTGCGATTTCCTTTGATATGGGCGGGTGTTCTGACGTGTGACATCTCCACTCTATGATGTAAGTAGTCTTCCTGACAAAGCTTTGTGTTGTGTTGCTTGATGCGTGCATGTCAGTGTCTACCAGTAGGTGCACTCCAATACCAATATAGCAACACAAAAGAAAATGGCATTGCTTCAACAAGGCATCGATATTGAACGTAAGTTTTATGGTGACAAAAAGCAGCGATCAACATGTTGAACTGCTAAACATGCATACATTTACTCACGATCACGGCCGTTCTACTTCACTAGTATCCAACAATTGTAAAAGAGGAGACGTTACGCATTGTTTAATGGGCATTTTCAAATGCACGTGCATCAAATTCATGTCGCAGAACTGTACGCTCTTGACATCTTATTAGTGCATTAATGTAGCTTCTCTCAACTAGCTCTGACACTAATCACTTATCTTCTGAAAATATTCATTCTAGTCATACCTCATCACATTTGCTGCGACTTATAAATATCCTAAAAGACTGCTTAAAACGATATCCTTGCATCTGCACAATAACATTTTGCATTCATCTGATCTGCTGAATCACCACGAACTAATCGTAAATAGTAATTAAACCCCAGTATCGGTCATCATTCCGACAGCGAATGACAGATGCCAATCAAACCACAGCGTCTTTTTACAAGCTGTCAGTAACGAGCGCTACGGACCCACAACATTAGCACCGGCTATTTGCAGTGCTCGCTGTTTGCATTGTTCTTACCATTATCGTATTCTTTAATCTGGCTTAGCTGAAGCAGGTGCCTCGACAGCTTCGCACCGCTTCTGGTGCGCGGCTTCTGCAGAAACTGGACGGCAATGAGTCTCAGCGCGGGCAAACTCATCCAGTCATTACCTGCACAGTGTGCAGTGCACACTGTTGACGACGCACGCCATCGGCCATTTATTGGCCACTAAAACTCCACCATTTACAATAACCATATCTGTTTGCATGCAATGCTGAAGCTCATAGCCACGGGCGCCATTAACGAGTGCACGTCAGTAGAGCTCCTGAGGCTGCGTCCGCCGCCCTGTCTCCAAACTGCGCATACCGATAGCAGCGAAATGGCCGCAGCTTGACGAATAGACACGACATCTTCCTAAGAAGCGGTGGCCCGAGGGAGCGGCCGCGAGCTCAGCCGTTTCGTCTCGGCGGCGCGCATCGAATGGCGCGCCGCGCCTGAAAAGCGCGCCATCCGCCGACATCACCGTCTAAATGCATTCCAGCCGCGCGCGGGGGCTTTATTCGTGGCCGTCCGCCCGTAGTAAAGCCGGGCGGATGGCGGGCGGGTCCCGCGCCGGTCGGGTCTGGGGTGCGTCTCGTGGTGTCTGGGTTTGGGGTGTGGGTGATCTCGGTGGGTGTGGGTGAGTCTCGGTGGTTCTGGGGTGGTTGGGGGGAGTCTCGGCTGGTCTGGGGTGGGTCCTCCGTGGGTCCCTCGGTGAGTCTGTGGGGGTCTCAGTCTGTCATCGGAATGGGTCTGGAGTGGGTCTGGGCAGAATTAGTCGATGCTGGACGGGCGGGTGGTGGACGGCCGGCTCGGACGGCCCAGGAGAGGGCGGCAGCGTTCGTGACCCGGCGTGAGACCAGGCTCGTCGCGGCGTGGCGTGGCGTGGTGCGGTGCTTCCTGCGCGGCCGGTAGCGGCGGCCCGGCCACGGCGCTAATCAAAGCGGGGGCATCAACAACAGACTGCCGCCGCGGCGGTGGTACGGCGGCGGTGGCGGTGGCGGTGGCGGTGGCGGCGGCGGCGGGCTCGGCGGCCCCGCCGGCAGCGCCAACTCACCGTCAGCTGGCGCCGCGCAGCCGGTAATTGTCCGCCGGGCCCGAGGCGTCCGCGCGGCCGGCGTCCGTAGGGTCGAGAATCCCGACTGAACCATGCGGTGAACACCCTTACCGCGCCCACACCGGCGCCCACGAGTAATTACCGTGGTCTTGCGTCGGTAGGGGCCATTAGGGTCCACCGTGGCCCCGTGTAATATGCCCCTGTAGGTCGGCGGGCGGCCGGCGCCGGTTATACTAAGAGAGCCGGCCGGCGTCCGCACGAGTAATATCAGACCGCGAGCCCGTCTGTTTGTCCGCCGTAGCCGATGTCGCCGCTCTCCAGAGCAAATACGCACAGTTGGCAGGCCGATGAAAGCTGGTCATTACGTCTCTCCGATGAGGATCAGCTGATTACACGCACGCGGCGGCGGCTAATATGAAGCCTCGCCGGCGATTGTGGTGCGGGGCCGGGGCGGAGACGGCGCCGGAGACGCCGCGCGGCCGGCGTAATGCGCGTCCCCACGGGATAACATCGGTGGCTGGAGTGAGCTCGTGGGCGGGTAATGACACCTGGGCCCTCAAAGGCTCCGCCGCCGCCCCGCCGCCGCCTCGCCCCGCTGTCGTCTGATCGTCACTGCAGATCGGACGCCCCCCGCGACCTCCGGGACGCCGACGGAGCCGGCCGACCATGACGCTCGACTGTGGCTGACCGCTGTGTGTTCCTTTGTCCGCAGTGCTGGGAGAAGTGCGCCTCGCTGCATGACGTGCTTGCGGCCAAGTTCACCAGCTGCGACCGCGTGCCAGACTGTGTAAGTATTTGCCCAGTGCCACTGCACGGTTCAACAGGCCTGTGTGAATTCGACTTGGCTGGCCGTTGCCTGCGGCGGCGCAGTGCCAACTGGCCATCTATCGTCATGCTTACGGTCGCAGTTCGTGACTGGCGTTTAGAGAAAGCGCTGCGCAGAGTCGCTGAGCCCGACATCACAGTTCCACGAAGCCGATGAGGGGCGGCGCGACTGCGCCTCGCGGCAGAGACGCCGCGTCAGGATTGCCGCCATCAAATCGCACAATCACAGCCCTCAGCGCGCTGCCACCATTGCGCGCGTCGCTCCAAGGGCAGGTTTTGTTCAGAGCGCCGCCCTGATGTTACGCTCGAGCCCGGCTCTAAATAGTATCGTTTAATTGCGTGAGTGGGCTGTTCAGGGCTTTTATAATGGAGCGGTACTCTTGACCTTACCAAAGAGCAATGGCATCAGCGGCAGTATAAAGTGCAGGCGTATTAGGGCATAATGAGTCTGGCGGCCGCATCAAACACTCGTCATCCAGGTGACATCAGCTGCAATCAATTCGCGCCCAGATATGCCGTCATTCATTGCTCACGACAGCGGGATATTATCCATCTGGCTCGTCCGAAAGACAGCAAGCCTTAAATGAGACGCTAGCCATTTGTAAGAGGTGTGCAATCTGGTGGCTTACTTGTGTGTGCAGGGGTCCGCGCATGCTGTGAGATCTTCAAAGCACGTTGTACACCTGCGTGCTTACACATTACATTTAATTGTATTCATCTCAAAGGATGGTTCGATTTTTGAAAAGAGAAAACATTTGCGATCTATGCATTTGTATTAAAAAAGTGCTGTGAGTATGAAATATGAAATATGAATATGAAAGGCAATTTGTGATGAATTAGCAAAATGCTTCAAACTTAAAATCTAACAAAAAATACACAGTAACTAATATATAATGATTAATCACGATAGCTTGTGCATATAAGAATGCGACATGACTTACTTTGGCAAATTTCTTTGGGAAAATATTTTGTGTTATACCCGTAATCAATATAAAATACTCAGAAAGCCTAACGTCAGAAGAGGCCCATCACACTGGCTGCACCTGTTGCCGCTCCAGTTTTCGCTGTTCTGCAGCTCGGCCAACATGCTGTAAAGAGCATTAGTGCATGACAATCGACATGTAACGCAGAGTGTCGACTCGACTGGCTGCGGCGTGCGACACCGACACCCTGCGGCGTGCGACACAGACACCGTGCCGATGTCATCCGGCCCTATCTCTCTGCCGTATCCCCATCAGCAGCTGGCCTTGACTCGGCCGTCCTGAGATAGACGTCCGAGCAGCAGTGAACACTGCCAGATCTGTGCCGCGCAGCACTGAACACTGAGAGATCTGTGATTTAGCCGGTGTCGCCTGTCGCGGTTCCGCCGGGGATCGTGCCGCGGCTAATCACGGGAATGATAGCGGTGGTACGGCGTGTCATCCGCCATGTTCTCCTGCCGCCAACACTGACTGTTACGGGTGGTACTTCCTGTCTCAGAGGGTGCCGAGGAGAAGCACAAGATGGAATAGGAAAGGCTTGAAGGGATTGAGAATATATAAATTTTATTTATTTTGTCTTCAAAATGTTCCGGGGGTTGTTTTTTATAATGCTGTAAGCTGCGTGTGTATTTTATGTTCGCAATATCTGCTTTAACTTCCGCACGACTTCACTACTTTTCCAACTCTTCTTTGTCGGTTTTCGAGTTTTGAGTGATAACTCTAGAATAGTCCCGATCCCCGCTGGTTGACCTCTGACCTCTGACCTCACCCGTCTCTCTACAGCGTGACGTGGGGTGCCAGCTGGCGTGCCGATTCCACGCGTCGCCTCCCGCCGCGCCCCGGCTGCTGTCCCTGCTGCCGGCTCGCCTCGACGTCCAGTTCGGCTGGTCAGAGGCGCGTTGGACCGTCACTGAGGAGGCAGCGGCGCCCCGGCACGGCAGCATCGTCTACCTGCTGCTGGCCAGGACCGGCGACACGTGGAAGGAGCTGGTGCAGGTGAGGAGGCTCGTCTGAGGTCATCAGGCAGTGGCCAGAGATGTGAACACATGACATTCTGGACGCAAAACGTTTGTCTCTTTGTCTAGCAGTTGCTACTATGAACGTCCAACTAATTCTCAGGCATGATTTCGGAAGAAAAAATGTCTGACGTTTCAGGAGAAATGTTGTACTAATTAGTTTTTTTCTATTCTGCACACACTTCAATCATCGGCTTTGCTCTAACTCGCTCTCTGTTTCGAAAATTGTCAGGGGTTCTGTTGTTTTATCAGATACCCTTTCACTCTTGCTTTCTCTGACGCATCTGTACGCCGCCCTCAGACGCCCGAAGCCAGCGTGGTGCTGATCAACCTGCAGCCGGGCACGACGCTGCGCCTGCTGGCGATGACCCGTCACGGCCAGCTGACTGCGATGGAGACGGTGTTCACGCCGACTGAACCCGATCGTCTCGTGCTGGACGTGCAGGACAACCGGCTGCCGGGCGACGAGCAGCACATCCAGATGGAGACCTACCAGATAGAGGTGGGTACTGTGGCGGGACCGAGCTGGAGACCTACCAGATAGAAGTGGGCACTATGGGGGAGGAGGTGGGAGGGTGGATAGTTTGGTTTGTGGACCAAGCACCGCATCCTCTTGGGATCATAGTGCTGGAACTCTCACCCTGTTCCGAGGTTATTATATTGGGGGCCGGGCGACTGGTTTCAGCGGACCGCCAGGGATTTGACCCCGGGTCACCGGCACAGAAGACAGGAATCCTGCCCCTGCGCCAGATCGCTCCCCGGAATGGAAGGGTGGATAGTAGTGGGCACAGATAGAGGTGGGTGCAATGGTGGAAGGAGAGATAGTGGTGGACTAGGTAATGATGGGCTAGTAAGGGAGGATGGCCAAAGAATGGTGGAGATGGGGTATCGTTGGCATGGTAAGCTATTGAAGCAAGTCATGAGCCTCTTGGGGCTTTGGTAGGCTCTTGAGGCTTGGTTGCGTTAATGTAACGGGTGATGACAAAGAAAATGAGAACAATGAACTGCATGACTAGATACAGTCCAGATGGGCTGATGTTTTGCGTATGAAGGTTGAGTAAGAAGCGCAGCCAGGGTCTAGCGAGGCGCCTGGTGGCGAACAGAGAGGAGCAGATGGCTGGCAGAGGGATCACGATCAGCTTTAAAGTCACGTCCGGTCGTAGTGGCGCTGTGGTGCGAGCGCGGCGTCCGTTGCGGTCACCAGATTGGACGGCGAAGGACGTTGGTGGTTACCAGACGGGATGGCGAAGGACGTTGGTGGTTACCAGATTGGCCAGCGGAGGACGCTGGTGGTTACCAGATTGGCCAGCGACTGGGGTGGTGGTCGGTGGGTGCCGCATTATCACAGTGTGAGTGGCCGGCTGTGGTCACCTGATTGAACGGGGGGCAGCGGGGGGGCGGGCGGCGGGCGGTGGAGAGTACGGGCAGCGGCGGTTGGGGGGGGAGAGTTTGACGGGCGCGGGTGGCGTGGCCACCGCACCAGACACGCTAATGAACACCCTGGACCCGTCAAACGTCGCCTCCAAACGCCGACCCTGACGGACAAATGACTGGGAGCGGTGCCGGCTGCTCCGAGCCGGGTGGTGCGGCGTTCACAGGTACAGAGCGTCCGTCTGTCTGTCTCGCCCACCTGGCCCCGGGCCACCGAAAGAATTTATGCAGATAACTGGCGTTAAAATCGCTCTGTTTGTTGTCAAATGATTGCGGCTCGACTCTATTGCCTCTGGGTGGGTTGGTTGGCTTATTGGCGTGACCTTTGCCATCTGTATTCATATGAATGAAGTGAGGCGCTTATCCGTGTGTTACGCTAATCTGGATGATTGTTGGGAATTTCGTCGTAGCGTTGTCACTTAAACTAGCGGTCTCTTTGATGCGGAAAATCGCTGTTTGTCTCGAGAAGAACAAATGACCGGCAATTAAAGAGACATTTGAATTCTAGTCCAATCATCCTAGATGAGACTTTAATATAAGCCTGAATGCTGAAACATGCTGATTGTGTTGTTAGAAATTCATCATCTCATATGTCTGGCTCAGAATTTAATCAACAGATCTTAATTTGCACTGGTACTTGGAACTATCATTGATAAATAGAGCGACGGTATCTTGCATAGGAATTCCTGAGTCTTACTACTTTAAGTGTTTCAGAGCTCATGCTCTTAAATATTGCACATAACTTAGTTCACTGCCAAGCACACGTATTCCTGTCTCATTTTTTTGCTGCCATTAAAATGACAATTCGCAGTATTTAAACCAATGGCTATAACTGTTTTTCAAATATTAAAAACTGATATGATTTATGTACCGGGTGCTTATAGTTCATATGGTACAGCAGATTCAAGACCTGCCATCCCCTCCCCCTCAGATCCCCTGCGCCTGGCTGCTGGAGACGTTCTCTGACCCTGTCCCTTTCTCTCCCCCTCAGATCCCGGGAGCATGGCTGCTGGAGACGGTCTCGATATCCCGGGACGATAACATGGTGCTGGCTGAGATCAACTGGGAGCCGCAGACGGGCGGCCTCGCCGAGTACCTGGTCACCTGGGAGGTCAGCGGCGGCGGCATCAAGGGCCACCTCTACACCGACATGACGTCCGTCACGCTCAGCCTCTGGCCAGAGTCCATCTACAACATCCAGGTGAGCCGGGCAGCGGTGTTGAGTGTGGGAAGTCCTCGGGTGAGAAGTCAGGTGGAGGGTGATTAAGGAGGAGGTCTCACACCATGTGTCGTACACATCTCGCCGGAGATAAATGTGTCTGATGTGGGATTTACGGCTAGAACACTCGTGAAAGACATGAATGCCTCGCGTGCTTTGAATATCACTGAGCTTATCGGCGTTGCATCAGCTGAGTTGAAAATGTACGACATACATACCCGCATTACTCAGGCGAATAGAACCGGCATCGATGGCATCGAATTCGAAAACGCTTCTTTATCACTGCAAGCAGCCATCAGAATTACATAAACGTCCTCATCAAAGCGGCGGCCGCTGCAGACGTACCTGAGTTTGATAGCCTCGCTCGCGCGTCGCTATGGCCGCCGCTCCCTTGCCCGGACGCCTGCATCCAACGCTCGTTAGCCGGCTGCGGCGACTCATGCCGGCAGCCGTGTTGGCCCGCTCGCCGCGTCGACGCCACGCGCTCCGCCCGCCGGACGAAGTTTTGCCCCGGACGCCGCCCGTGTGCGCCGAGAAAAACTGCACTGGTTCTCGTCTGCTGGGAGTGACGCGCGCGCGGCAGGTGCGCCAGCGCAGATCGTGCTCACGCGACGTCACTCCGCTGGCGCACACTCACCCAGGCGTAAATTGATCTCAATGGGGCATTCGACATTCCTGCGGCTGCGCAGCGGCGGTGGAGGTGCCGTGAAGCCCGTGGCTGGTGGTGTGCGCACGCGGGCCACCTGGCAGTCGTGGCGACGCAGCGGCGCGTCCTGGTGCGGCCAGAGGGCGGCCTCGCAGCTTCAGCCTGAGTTATGGCGCGAGCCACTCCGCTTTGGGCAGGCTCGGCCGGGTAACTGCATCCTAATTGGCGTTATTAAATTTTGCAGCGAGCAATGATGCAGTGCGATGATAAATCACCACTATACGATGCAGAAGTGTGATTATTTGCATTAGTTTGATTCAGCGCGGAGGCCGACCGGCGGACGGCGCGCCTCGCGGCGATCCGACCGCGCCAACAAATCTAAATTGGCGCTAAAACCCGTCGGTAATTAGTGTGCGGCGGCCCGTGCCGTCTACTCTGCGGACCACCGCCGAGATGAGGAGCCCTGAGCTGCGCGACAGGACCGCCAGCGGCGCTGCACTGCGGCGTTAGTTCGCCTGCAGCCCGCCCGCGGCGCTAGTGAGGCGGATGTTGCCCGGCGGCCCGCCAGAGGCGCTAGTGTGCTGACGTTTCGCCGTTTGTCCGACAGGTGGAGCTGATGGCGTCGGAGGAGGACAGCGAGCCGCTGCGCTCGGTACCGCTGGTCATCAGCACCTACAGCGTGGCGGAGATGGGGCCGACCGGCCGCGCCGTGCGCAAGGTGCCTCGCTCGGCGCTGGCTGGCGGGCCCGCCGCCGACCAGTCGCTGCCCGCCAGCGATGCGGTGCTGCTGCTGCTGCTGCTGCTGGCGCTGTGCTGCACGGCCGGCTGCGGCGTGCTGCTGACGATGCGACAGCGCTGCTCCGGCCCGCGCCAGGCCGCCGTCCGCCGCTCCACACCCTGCCTGCTGCCGGCGGTCTCCCGGTGCGTGGCGCACAAGTCGGTCATGTCGCCGCTGGATGTCGCTGCGATCGCTGCTATACACCCTCCACGACGGTTTTGAGAAGCCCGGGCCAATGTCAGGAGTGAGACTTGAGAAAGGATGCGTCCCGTTTCGGGGTGTGTGTGTGAGTGGGGGAAGAACATGTGTATGTTTGTGAGTGAGTGTTCTCTTAAGTGTATTCTAATTGGTAGCTTTACTGTTGATTTGTGTCGATGATATTCGTGTTGTAATTATTGGTTGAGATGGCAGCTAGCTGTGTTGTGTTCCTATCGTGGTGATGTCTGCTTTATGCTGTAGATGACTCGTTTGTGTACTTACGTCTTCGCCTAGATGGAGGACGGCTCACGCCACCTTCCGCGTCTTCATATTTCGAGCTGCTCCGTCCTCATTAATCCTCAGTGACGTCATCACCAGATATTGTTGACACATCTGCCAAATTTATGCGTTCGCTCGTGTAGCCTAGAGCAGCCAAATGCGTTCCGTGTGGTGGTCTGGAATGCTCTCTGCTGTCGCTGACAGCTGGCGGTGAGCCGATGCCTCATCTGTCTTCACCGACTCGACCAGCGCATCAACTGCCGCCTCCCCGTCCGCCCGCCCCGCCCCCGCCCCCGCCGCCGGCCACAATGTGTTCACCGGCCCGCGTGCCACCGAATGGGTCACGCCGTGTGACGATTATCTGTGATACGCATATTCATGAACCGCTCCCGGTGGCCGCGGTCGCCGCGGTCGCCGTGCGCGCTGTACAAATACGTGCCTTCGTGTCAGTGAATAAACCCAGTTGGCCAGGACGCGCCGAGTGTAGCGTTTCGGCGGCGATGGATCGGCCGCCCGGCGGCGAGTGTGGCGAACTCGGCGCACTCCGTCTCCATTACGGCGCACGGCGGCGCGCGCCGCCGGCACCGCCGTCCGCTCTCAATTATCAATTACGGCGCGGCAGTGCAGTGGCGGCGAGAAGCGGCGCGTTGGGCTGCGCCGCCGCCGCCGCCGGCCGAGGCGTGCGCGCGCTGCTGCCATGAAATATGCATACCTGCCGGGATATGGCGACTAATGAGGGTCTCGGGCGGCCGCGCACGAGACGAGGAGCGGCGCGCACGTCAGAGGCGTCAGTGCCGGCGGCAGTGGCCGGTCGGACGGCCCGGGCCGTCACATACCGGCTGAGAGAGTGGAGAGAGATGGGAGGCCGTGGCTAGACAGGGCTGAGCAGCTCAGCAGCGTAACTGTTCACTGTTCATTGTTGTGTTCAGCTGGCAGCTGTTCAGACAGCACAGAGATGATCACTGTTCGCTCTTCATACTGCACAGAGATGATCACTGTTTACTGTTCAAACGGCACAGATATTCACTGTTCAGAGGTAATCAGTACCGATGCCACCGTTGACGGTATGAGACATAAACGTCAATATGACAGACGATATTAAATTAACCGGTATCATTGTTAATCCTTCACAAACCAGCTTACATACTCGTATGTACAATTTTATACCAAGGACTCCACGAAACAAGACCAATAACCAAGGATATCGAAAATCACTTGTATATTTTATTTATGGACACATGCATACTGCATATGGGCATGGGCACGCTGGAATTAAAGTATATTGGATTGTGAAATGTATCAGAGATTTTGCATCCGATTTCATCAATTGTCATAAGGCATCCAGGTGGAGTAATGGGTTTCTGGGGAACTTTTTATAATATTATCTATCAAAATATTTTGGTTCCGTAGGGGCAGGAGAACCAAGGAGGACCCTAACACACCCTGCTGTAGGTACATTTCAATGTCCCCCTATTAACAGATGAGATATTGAAAGTGCTGAGTTCACGCCAAATTGCCAGTCACATTATCAGGCGTTTGAACCGAGCAACGAGAATGTACTGTTTGCTCCAATGAATTTCCTTGCTAATCTCAGTCCGTAGTTCACAAATCATGCTCCCTGAAGATCTTACATTCGTTCATTCATTATCGCATTATTGTGTTATTACTGATTATCATATAAAGCCCCTATTCAAAGGTGCAATTTTACGTTACAATATGAGCGATATGCCTGCAGCGGCAGCTGAATTGGGAGCTGCCATATGCCTGCAGCGGCAGCTGAACTGGGAGCTGCCATATTCATGCGCTACCGCAAAATAGAAGCCATTTGGTATGCAGCATACTGGAGATGTGCAAAACTGCAGCATGCTACGGAGCCCACGGCCAAATAATTACGAATAATGCGCGGCTGGGCCACGCTCTTATATACATCTACGAATGAATTCATTATTTAATTGGTACATCGTACGCGAAATGACGCACACCATGCATGAATATTGGATGGTGCCATTTTTGCCGTTTGGCATTACGCATAAAAGAAGAAGAAAATCAAAACACCGCTATCTGATGCACTGCAACAGCTAGATCGAACTCCACCGAGCAGCGTCACCCGTATCGTGTTTCCTGTCTACCAAACCGACCGATCGACGGCTTTTATCTACGGAATCCCTTGCGCAAGGCTATTGTCGGTGGGTCGGCAGGTGGAGCACCACTGCAGCAGGATGCGTCCGTCTGTCGACCGTGGAGGTCGTCCCCGGCTGTCCGATGTCTATCCGACGTGTGTCCAGTCGTCGCTGCTCTGTGAACCGGCTAACAAAGGAAGCCCGCCTGCCTGACGCTATCTGAAGCGGTGACATTTACTGCGGAGCGAGCGCTCGCAGCTTGTCGGCCAACACGCTCAGTACAGGGTCAAAACACTGACGGCGGTACGATCGGCCGCGCCTGCAGACAGCCAATCGCCCAGTTATCGGAACCCGTTCTGGTGTGTGTGTGTGTGTGTGTGTGTGTGTGTGCGTGCGTTGACGATGTTTGTTTGCTCTGCAAGGATGCATTGTGTGCGTGTTCTCAGTGCTCTCATTGTGAACATCACGAGAACACGATTGTGGTGAGTGATAGCGCAGGGTTAACAAGCGTCTCATATCGGCATATAACTGTGCAGTATATCCGGGGGTTGAACAGCAGTGGGTGGTACTGTGGCCGTCACTCGCGCTTACATCGTCATCAGGCAGCACAGGGGCGCCGGAACCTCCCGAAAGTTGGGAGGGGGGGAGGGGGCGAAGACATTCTGAAGTCGATTATTTCCATGCAACGCCCATTGGCGTAATGTTAAAATCTGAAAATGTTGGAGGTGGCTGCTCCCCCTGCCCCCCCCCCCGGTTCCTGCGTTTCGTTTGAAGTAGCAACAATGGACTGGTTTGCAGGCTGTTGGAATATTTGCAAAATGATAAGAAAATGTGCTGATCAACGTGATACACACCATGTTGTATAAAAATCAATATTTCGCGAGATGTTTGCATGTAAAAGTGTAATATTTATAAAACGCATGATGAAGTGACGTCAATTAGCAATCATATTGCGCCGGCCACCGGAAAAACATGGTATTTCGGGCATTTCCCGTGGCAAATAAAAATGGTTAAGCGCTTTCCTCTGACTTACTGTTTAGTGTTAACACCAAACAGCTCAGAAATTGATGGGGACTTATTATGTGTATATTCAAAACACAACGCGTCATCTTGATATCCTCTTCAGCACCTGTTTGAGAAAGGCTCCGTTTCGGCTGAGGCACAGCTCTGCCCTCCGCCTCATACTCACCAAGCTGCTTACGGGCACATGTCAGCGGGGAGGGTCCGCACTGCAGCTCCTAGCTGCTTCCTAGTTTGGGGATACTTCTTCAACATCTAATCTCTTTTAAGTTACCCTCCACACAAGCTGTAAGTGGGCTGAATCCGGTGCAGCCCTCACTGAAACACTGTCCCAGAACTTGCAAAATGCGACGTTCCCTCGATGTTGTTTTTGTAATAGTTTGGTGTCGGCGCGCCCGAAAACCCCAATAAACAAACAAACAAACCATCCTTAGGATCCATTTGGCTATAGCAATCCTTTAAAATGTTTTTAAACTGCCGTTAAGATTGTTGATTTGGTCACAAGGTAGAATTCCACAATTTTAGTTGTATGTTTTGCTTCTTATATAAGTGGCGTAAATACCAATGAAATAATCTGCCTTAATCTGCCATTCAACGGCCTTTTATGTTCGTGTGATAAATTGGTGTTATTTTCCATTAAACCTTCGTATTAAAAATAAATGTGTTAACCGAACTGCTCAAAATACTCTTCAGGTAACTTTGCTCGTCCCTGAGCTATTGCTTATTTAACATCACGACCCATCAGAAAGTGATACGTAATTCCGTAATTACGTTAATTGTATTCTTAATTACGGTATATACTAAATTTTAAAAACCTGATAATTCAGAGAAGTTTACATCATATTGACAGTCATCAAAATATATTAACCTTACTTTGCGTTCCATCCAAATACATAAACTCAGTGGGTTAGGTAACCTGCAACTATACATTGAAAGGTTTCTGTTTTAAATACGAGACAAAGCAGATATTGCCCGATGTGTCGTAACCAGTGAGACTTTTGTAAATGACTCAGATGAGTCATGAGTTGACTCATGGAGTCAGAGCATTTTTGGATGAGTTCATGAGTTGATTCGACTCAATTTTGCTAAAGCGGCCTTGAAGTCAAGAAAGTCGAGTCGATTCAATGTTTTTGAAAACAGCACTTGAAGTCAGGTTGAGTCAGTTATTCGGTTTGGAGTCAGCTTGATCGACTCACACAAAGTAGTCAAATGCAACAGAGAACATCGTCAAGGGGTCCTGGGGCGGGAACGACGTCACCTGGGAAGACCATTTACACGAGATAGAATGCGATTTTTTCTGACACCCGACCTCTACCCCTCCCCCCCAGGGTCACATCAAGTAATAATGAAACTTGTTGATGAGTAAAACTGAGTTGACAAATGTTTGTTTTTAAAGTCGAGTCGAATCAATTTGTTACACTGCAATTGATCATAAAGTTGAGTCGACTCAATTTTTTAAAAGTAAGACTTAGTCTGAAGTGAGTCAACTCAGTTTGTTTAAACACCACTTGGGTAAAGTCAAGTCAGTTCTTTGGCTCTTTTAGTCAGACTTGAGTCGACTAAAAAAGAAATTGCAGTCAATTAACAAGTCGTACAGTGCACCTATTTTCATTTATGCTTTGATTAAATTAACCGTTTTTACGAATAATTCAATTTTACCCGGTAGTACCCGGTAGTACACGGTAGTACACGGTAGTACCCAGTAGTACCCGGTAATATTTATTAATGAATTTGATTATACAAAGAAAACTAACTGGAAATTTCGCATTGTAAGAGCAAATAATTGTACCTGAATTCATTAAGTGTCAATTGATACCCCCAACAATCTGGGAAAAGCCGTGTTCTTAGACTCAATTACTCAAAACGCACGAAATATTACCGGGTACTACCGGGCACTACTGGGTACTACCGGGTAAAAAAAAAAAAAAAACGGTAGTACCCGGAAGTACCCGATAATATTTCGTGCGTTTTGGGTAATTGATTCTAAGAACACGGCCTTTCCCAGATATTTTTGGTATCAATTGAAACTTTATGAACTCATGTTCGATTATCTGTTCTTACGATGCAAACTTTTCCGATAGTTTTATTTGTATAATCAAATTCATGAACAAATATTACCAGGTACTACCGGGTAAAATTGAATCCTTCGTAAAAACGGCTATTACGATACAATTCACATGCTGCTAGATTTTACGATGTACGATGTTCGATCCCATTTGCTGGTGCTGAACATGCATTGCCGATAGCCTCGGCCTTTCTCCTTCCAGACGATAGTGCTTAAAATGAACCATTTAATGGATTTATTAGGAAACCCTGCGTGGAGATATAGATTTAGATAATCTACATTGCGATAGTCACACAAGGATTTCCTTTTCCAAAAGCTCCACCAAGCGCTGCTGTCTTTGTGGCAACTTCTCAGGCATCTCCAAGAAGCCCTCCGGGACGTCACGACACCACAGACAAGCCCCTTCTCACTCCACTTTTGACCTTCAGACAAAAACCCTCCACAAACAGGTTACTCAAACAAAGCTGAGAGCCAAAATGGCACCTAATCCCGACAGCAGAATCGACTTCACGAACATCTCAGCGAGTGACATCATCATCGCATCAGCGTGCACGTAGGACAGGGTGCACGGGCAGCTGTCATTCCGGCCACTGAGCCTCCTCCAGCCTCCTCCGTCTGACAAACTCGCCGATAGTCCGTCACGACTCCATCCTCCGACCACTTCTTGTCGGCCGCCGGCAGATAATTAATTGTATCGTGACCGTGGCTTGAGTAGGTTTCGATGTCGTCTTAACTCGGCCGCGATCAATAGTAGAGCTGGGGCGGCTGGGACCGTGGCGCCGCGCCGGTCGCCCGGGCCGCCCGCCGACCGGTAATCGTCGCCAGGATCGCGTGTTTGTCTCGGTGCTGATGGAGGAATAACGTGCGTGGCGCCGCGTCCGGGAGCGTCGCTTTCGCCGGCCGCTGGCGTCAGCCTGCTGCCGGGCCGGCTGGGGGGTCGGAGCTACTGTCACTAACGAGGGTCGCTGGGGAGGGAGGAGGCGGGTCACATGGGAACTACCGGTCATGTAGGGCGCCCCGGCTGGTGGGTAGATGTCGGACATGGTGCGTGCTAGCCAGGGAGAGAACAGCACGTCAGTCCTGAGAAGAAAAACATACCAGAAGCGCGAAACAAATAATATGCCAAAACTGCCGAGGACAGCAAATCAAATTGACAGCGAGTCGTATCTAATAAATCACGAAACTAGCCGTTCATTCGCCGGGCCTGCCTCCCCTCAGCGATTGTATCTTATGTCAACCATCACCAGTAGTGGAATCTCCCTCCCCTAGGAAACGACGCTCCACCTCCGTACCACCGCACCGGTCTGTATTTACACCAGCCTACAGGCTGCACCTGTGCACGGTTCGAATCCGCTCACATCCTGTCCAACGGACCGCAGCGGCGTGCTCTCTCTCTCTCTCTCCCTGTCTCAAACGGCCATGACTTATGCCCTGCTATCTCGGGTCTCGCGTGATCGCTCCGCTCCCGTCGCGGCCGATCAGGTCAGAGTCTTCTGACACTAATTATGTCCGCTCTCCGGCGGCCGCTGCGCTGTCGGCTCGCCATCGGCGACGGCATCGGACGGCATCCGGTGCCATCGGATGGCATCCGGCCGGGCCGGCGCTCAGATGCCAGGGATAGCTAATGCTGGTCTGCATTAGGCACCGGCTGATTGACCCCCAGCTTTGATGTCGCCGGAGGGCGTGATGGAGAGGAGAGGAGAGGATGAGGAGAGGAAGGAGAGGAGAGGGAGAGGAGAGGAGAGGAGAGGAGAGGAGAGGAGAGGAGGGAGAGGAGAGGATGAGGACGAGGAGAGGGGGAGAAGGCAGAGAGCAGAGAGCAGAGAGGCAGAGCGCAGAGGAGCAGAGGAGCAGAGAGCAGAGGAGCAGAGAGCAGAGAAGCAGAGGAGCAGAGGAGCAGAGGAGCAGAGGAGCAGAGGAGCAGAGGGCAGAGGAGCAGAGGGCAGATGAGCAGAGAGCAGAGGAGCAGAGAGAGCAGAGAGAGGAGAAGCAGAAAGCAGAGAGCAGAGAACAGAGAACAGAGAACAGAGAAAAGAGAGAGGAGAAGCAGAGAGCAGAGAGCAGAGAGCAGAGAGCAGAGAGCAGAGAGCAGAGAGCAGAGAGCAGAGAGCAGAGGGTGAAGATAGCTCAGAGAGGCTGAGGAGAATGGAGAGGACCAGGGCTGTGAACCAGACGTGATCCAGGCAGTGCGAGGAAGACTGAGTGTGCTTTCGGGAAGGGCATGGGATAGGATCAATGGCTGCTTACTAGCCGTGACCAGTACCTATGGGACACAGGGGGAAGTTTCAAAGGAACGAAAGTAGCGGTTTAGATCAGAGCATGACCTTGGCTGATTGATGGCCGTTCGAAGGGAAGCAGGTGACAGGTGGGGTCGGGGGCTAACCACAGCGCGACTGGGCATTTGGACCAGAATTGACTTGCGGGTGGACGTTTTCTCCGTATCCACAAGGCTCACCACATGTTCAGTGTATGTGTGCTTGATAGCCTATCTCTGCGGGTATTGCTGTCCCTGTCTGTATCTATAGCAATACCTTCTACCCGAGTCGATGCCAATACATTTGCAATAGTCGATATTGCCTCTCCCGGTGGTATCGATATTGATGCAGACATCCCCAGCCATCGGACCATCTCTGAACAACACGGAGCTGTGACGGAACAGCAGCATACTCGACCATCAGCTGGTCACGTCTGCAGGCCGCCCGCCGAGCGGCTACCGCTCGGGAAGCCCGCCCCGAGCCCCGAGCGGCTGCCGACCGGACCGTGAAGGCCGGCACCGGCCGCTGCCACGTGAGTTACGAGCTCGCTTCTGACAAACCCACTAAGCAGAAACACGCGCAACACTTTATTCGTCTGCTCCCTTAATTAGATCTACTGCCGGCGGAGCCACTGCGCCGCTGCTGCAGCCGCAGTGCCGGCGGCCGGCCCAGACCAGGCCATTTGTATTCAAACGCCGGCCAAACAGCCGAAATGACCACTACCCCGGCATCACCCGGGATGCATTCGTACCTTATGTATATGTATGGCTCCGCCGAATCCGGCGCTGGGCAGCCTTTGTCCGGGCTGCCGCGCCGGCCGCGCTCATTGAGTCGTGAGCGCGTCGCAACAGAAGCCGCGCTCGAATCATCAGATTGCCGGCTGCGCGCACCCAGAGCGCCCCCATTCGGTGACCTTGTGACCCCGGCGGGGGAAACTGCCCAGTCACGGAGACAGCGTGACGCAGGCTCGGCGCGGCAGCCGGCGCGAGTCACGACATTCCGGCGCGAGGTGGAGAGGGTCATGTCGCCGCCTGGCCCTGGACCCATCCGGGGTCTATCCGAGAGTCTATCCGAGGGGCCATGTGAGGGTCTGGAGGGGTCTAATCCGAAGGTTCATCGGGGTCCATCCGAGGGTCCATCCGAGGCCTACCCGAGGGTTCATCCGAGTGTCCATCCGAGGCCTATCCGAGGGTTCCGTGTGGGGTCCAGCGCGGGTTCCCACACAGGGTTCCAGCTGGTGTGGAGCGTCGCAGGGTCCGGTGGGGTCTATAGAGGTGCAGCCGAGGACTGGCAGCTGATCCTCGCCCAGACGCCGATCCGATCGGAGGGCGTCAGAATCCGATCGGGCTTCTTTGTCCGGTCACACCGATGTCAGCGTGTCGCCCTGTTGACAATAACACGCCGGCCGGCTCCGATTGCATGGGCGCGCAGCTGGCGGGAGACGATGAAACACGCCTAATCTTCCCGACAAATACGGAGGCGCGGCGCCGTGTCGCGGGGACGCGCCCGGTGTCGTGTTCGCGCGTTAGAGCGGCAGCGCGCGGTGGCGGCGATCGGGTCGCTTTCATCAGGTCGCGCTGAAGAGACAATTAGCTGGTGCGTTAGCATTCCCCGGCCCGCCGGGTAGCGGGTGCTAAGCCGCCGTAATGGCCTGATCCTCAATTATCCGACGTTGGCTGGTGTTTGGACCGTTTTATCGTCGCTCAAGCGTCGTGCGGACCCCAGCTCCGGTGTTCTATTCAGTGGTCATCAACACCAAATGGATGTGGGATGGGGCTGTTTGGTGCGAACCGAAATCACGTGTGAAACAGCCGTGTTTTGTGATGGTTCGCGCTGTGTGGTGCCCACTGGCTTGGTCGTCTATGGGTGAGCTATGCACATTGCACATACACTTGCATCATACGTGTGCATGCTTCGAATAAAAAGCAACATTATCTGACACAACGTTGAGATTATAAAAAAATATGTGGAATGGATATGATGACGGTCTAAAACACGTGTATATTTGTGACAGTCGTGCGTACATTCACTGCCTTTAAAAATGATTATTTGAGTTTCCGTCCTGAAAGGAAATGCACTGTTTTCCATTTTCCTTTCAGGACACTGTATGAGCTTTAAAAATGTTTTAGACAAATAACACGGGGTACCTCAATGCTTTTTTAGTCCACTATTTCAGCAACTATCGCGTTAAAACTTTAGCGTTTTTCGAGACTTGTAACAGATAACGAGTACTTGATCGGCATAAATGTCCAAGTGTACAGTGTCCACCACTTTTGTCTTAGAGACCGCAGCTAATCTGCAGCTTTTATCCTAGAAACAGCTATGCCACTTTTTCAGTTATATGGCCCAGCCATAGTCACGTAACTAATTTATCATAATGGA
>VOPJ01005230.1:0-32634 GCA_014673585.1 Semibalanus balanoides | reverse complement strand
AACATTTTACACTGCTTTGCGGCAAGTTTCGCCATTGCTTATACAAATTTGTCTTAGCCACTTTAAATATACAAGGCCGGATGCCCACCGTCTATATTTCTGGGTTTTATCACGCAAACCCGTAAAAATTTCGCGCCACTTCGCGGCGCTTAATAATTTAAGTACGTACCAACTATAACATGGAAATTCAGATTGAAATGCTGCAAAGAAGCGTTTTTCGTCATTTCATCTGACCCCCACTTAAAAACTTCGGCGACATCCCCGCGAGTCGGTTTGAGATTAACGTGATTACTATGTATTATTACAGTATATTCCGTAGCATGTATGATACAAAGTATTGCGCTTTTGCGTTTTTTATGTTTTCAAGCACTTATACCTACCAAAAAAAGGTGACCGGCTCAAATCCGGGGAGACAAAAATAAAGTGCCTTTTTGCCCCAAAAGTTGACCCAAACCGACGGCTGGATCCACCAGTGTCCCCCCCCCCCACTCCAAATATCGTGGCGACGCCCCTGTCATCATCACAGTGTTTATCAAAGGGATTATACGGGTTTCCGTCCTGAAAGGAAATGCACTCTTTTGCAGTTGTATGTGCTTAAAACACGTTTAAGACATATAGAGGATGTGACCTCGTGCTCATTTTATCCATTATTCAGCATTATCAGCGTTTAAATTTGATCTTTTCAAGACTTGTATCTGATAACGAAGTACTTTGAATCGGGATTACTGGTCACCACTTTAATATATCTATCCTTGGTTGACCGCTGGTTCGGGCGATAGTCAGGGACGGCTGTCATATACGCTCAGCAAGATACTGAAAAGTACGCGGTGCATCCGAGCACGGACTAAAGATCGACACGAACTTTGAAACGTTCAGTTACGTAAAGAAGATGCATTTCCAGAAAAATGTGGTAACCGTGGGCCGTCTCACCTTGATAAGTACGTTTTACTATGTAACTCAATTATTCTGGGAAAAACCCGTATAATCCCTTTAAGTAATTCATGGTGAACAGTGCAACAATAGTAAGAAAAACAAAGACACAATATAACAATATTTAAATAAATAATAGCAGAGTGGTGCAAAAGCGCAATGTGCTTGAATCAAAGCACTTCTCTGAAACTTAAAACAACAATAATAATAGCATATGCATAAATCAACCACCGCCGCCACGACAGGTACCGAGCAGTAAATCAATGCGAGCCGCCACTTAACTCGCCAGGAACGCCAGATCCGATCGCGGTGCTCGTTAATCGAAATTAGTTCAAATGTTGTTAAATCTATGTGATTTAATAATACAATTTTGGAAGTAGTGCAATTTTTGAAGTGGTGCGCCACTTCCAAAAGTGCCCCCTGAGGCGACAAGAGTGTCCCCTGAGTTGGCAAGAGTGCCCCTCAGACGGCCAGAGTGCCCCCTAAGACGGCCATGGAGCCCTCAGGTGGCCAGGGTGCCTCCTCAGGCGGTCGGAATGCCCCTCAGGTGGCCAGGGTGCCCCTCAGACGGCAGGAGTGCCTCCTCAGGCGGCCAGAGTGCCCCTTAGACGGCCGGAGGGGACCTTCAGGCGACCAGAGTGCCCCCTCAAACGGCCAAAGTGCCCCCTCAGGTGGCCAGAGTGCCCCCTCAGGTGGCCAGAGTGCCCCCTCAGGTGGCCAGAGTGCCCCCTCAGGCGGCCAGGGTGCCCCTCAGGTGGTCAGGGTGCCCCCTCAGGCGGCCAGAGTGCCCCTCAGACGGCAAGAGTGCCCCCTCAGGCGGCCAGAGTGCCCCCTCAGGCGACCAGAGGGCCCCCTCAGGCGACCAGAGGGCCCCCTCAAGCTCGAGGCCCAAGGGGGGGCCATAGCCCCCTGACCCCCTCTGGATCCGCCACTGCTGAGATTAACATTGAGCCGCCCGTTACAGCGCCCACTCGCCCAGCGACCAGCCACGGGCAAAGCACTGACTTTGAAACGACCTTGAGCCGTGTAAGTGTTGCACACGACACAGGACGCACTCCGCGCTCATATATCGATTACGCGAACTCTCCCGACGGATCTGTTTCTCGAAGCCACTCCGAGCTTCTAGCAGCTGGCTTACCATTGGTCAGCAGTTGATGACGTCATACATTTCGCGAGCGTTGATTGGACAGAGCTGTCTAGCACTCTGTAACCCGAATCTTGATGCCTCAGTTTGACGCCGAGAAAGTTCCGGACGGCTGTGGCGGTCCGCCGTGGGTTTATATTCGTGGCATTTGTCTCTGAAATCAACAGTCAGTTTTCGGCAGGCTTAGAGTTCGCAAGCTCGCACGTAATTCCGTGACTCCGACGCAAACGCTATGGATACGTTCCTGTTCTTCGAGCCCCGCGGCCAGCGGTGGACGCCACGCCGCGATATCAGCTCTCACGGGCCGCTGAGCTTCTGGGATCCGTGGTCGGCTTTCAGCGAGCTCGACGGCCCCGTGTGGCGGCCGTTCGCCCACGCACCCGGTGTGCCAGCGCAAGAGTGCCTGAGGGCGCCCCAGCAGGAGCAGCAGCAGCAGGTGCAGAAAGCCGAGCCGGGGAAAAATGACGGATTCAAGCTGGCTCTGGACGCGGCCGGCTACAAGCCTGAGGAGGTAAGCGTCAAGCTGACGGACGGCGTGGTGACGGTCCGCGCTCGTCACAATGAGAAGACCAGCGGTGGCCGGGTGATCAGCAGCATGGTGCGCCGCGTGCGGCTGCCGGACAACGTGGACGCCAGCGCGCTGAGCTCACGGCTGACCCGCGAGGGTCAGCTGGTGCTGGAGGCGCCGCCTGTGGGCGCCAAGGAGGCGATCAAGGCACCTGAGCAGCAGGCGGTGCAGGCCGCGCCCGCCGCCGAGGACAAGATGCAGGTGGCCGAGCCGGTGGAGAAGCCCGTGTTCCAGGCGGCCGTCGACGTGAGCGCCTTCAAGCCGGAGGAGGTGAGCGTCAAGGTGGACGGCGGCGTGGTCACCGTGGACGCCCATCGAGAGGAGACTTCCGAGGAGGGCTGCTCCAGCATGCGGATGGTGAGGAAGTTCGCCCTGCCGAAAAACGTGAACCCGGACCTGCTGAAGTCTCGGCTGACCACTACCGGCCAGCTGATGGTGGAGGCGCCCCAGGCGGACCCGGCGATCAAGGACGGACGGCGAGGGCGCCATGGAAACTGCCTAGTGTGGCGGCCCGCCGCACTTCCCGCACCCCAGGAGTCTTGGGACGCCGCTGTATTAGATGTCGGGTCAGCTTTGCTGTATGTTACCTGTATCCAAGAGGCGCGGAGAAGCGCCGTGTCCAGACTTTTCGGTTTCGTGATCCAGCCGTAGATGGCGGTGCTGCCTTGATTTTGCGTCTGGAAAGTGATATTTTCTGTAAAATGCTATGCGATTCGTTGACGTCATACCGCGATACTTTCTGTGAATAAACACGTTTAGATCAGTAATTGTTTGTGGCATTTGCCGAACAGCAACTGATCGGCTCAGGTGTGACGCGAACAGGCTGGACAAAACAATAACACGCGATATGTTGGTCAAAGCTCAAATTGTCGTTTTCACGCAAGGTGAATCGCTTGACCTCAGGAGGTTAAAGTGTGACCGGGAGGTCAAATTTATCGAAGTCCCTCAGGAGGTCAAATGTTCGAGGTCGTTCCAGCAGCTAAATATCTCCTCTAGCCTAGATGCACGACAAGAGACTGAAAACAAATACCATTATGTCACGTGATAGAACGAGTGGGTACCGCATAACGTTTTCCCAAAACTGCTTACAGCTTAGATATTAGATGCACAATTCGACCCTGCCCCCTGAGCGAAATCCTGGTTATGCTCCTGTACGATGGATGATACCTACCTGATACCTCAGGTGATAATCAGATGGTAGCCATATTAGGAACTCGGATATAGCGCCGCATTATAACGCACACAATGTTTGTCCCTAAGATGCGGGTTATGAAGTGGCGTCTCTGTAATTTGTTAGTGACACGATCTGAGATCCCTGGGATCAAAGTCCACTTTCATTTTGGATCCATGGAGATCCTACATTCAATGCCAAATTCGTCGAGGGATGAACTCAGGGATTAGTGATGTCATTTCCAAAAATTTCCTGTTACCAATCCAATACCCGATAAGAGACATTTTTGGTTGACAATACCGACCGATTTATTTTAAAGCCAAAAATGTCTAATTTGACGTTTTTAATTATAGGTTCGGTGACCAGTGACGTATGAGTATTTAAATGCTATATTGGTAATAATCATACAATACTAATTTCTAAGGATATCACTTACTCTTGTGAGCAATATCTTTTATCTTGATATAATTATGATGTGTTCTATAAATTAGGTAACTGATTTAATTTTCAGCAAACTAAGCATCAATTTGCTGGATAGAAACAGGGACGTGGCAACCGTGGGGACAGTGGGGGCAACTCTCCGCCTCAACTTTGGACCTGTGGAGGCAATGCCCCCCAACTTTGGAGCTAGTTGTCGGCCCTCCACCGTCTTTTACCATGATCTTTAACTCTGAATTAGATCAACGGCATTGTCTACGAAAATTTGCGTATGTTTTGTAGAACAAAGGTGCAGCTTCTTTCCATCTAAACAGTCGCACCGCACATTTGACCATCGTAGCATGGAAAACTGCTAAATGCAGCGCACACCTAGTATAGGAGGATATGTTTCTTCGTCGAAACGTCGATAGAGCTATTTATTGGTTACAATCACGGTAGATAAAGTACTCATGGTCACAATGTTGTAATTTGCTCTTTAGAGGTTAATGCTAATTGCTATTTGCTACTATTGATGAAATATTACTAGGCGCCACAGAGCACGTGCGTCATTTTCTGAAAATGATTGGTAGCGCCCCAATGCTAACTTTATGGATTTCAATGACATTATTACCATGCAACGCCATAGGCCTAATGTTAAAATGTAAAATTATTGGTAGGGCTCGGGCCCTACCAGGCCTATAGAAAACGACACCCATGTCACAGAGTAAATAGCAATCGATGTTTTTGGCATGGGGTAGGTTTTTGCAAAACGCGTCATTGTAGATGCCTGATGTCGACTTTGCTCCCCTGACGTTCAGCAGAGAAAGAGTCGGCCAGGAGTCGAAAAAGGAAAAGTGGTCACATCGAAATTCCGGATCAAGGCCGAAGGCGGTCGCCGGCATTGACGCGTGCAGAACAGTTGGCGATATACAAGGGCGGATCCAGGGGCCAAAGGGGTCATGCCCCCTTAAATAACAAATGCCTATTTTATTTAACAGAGGTGCAAAAAGTGTCAAGATGGTCACGAACCCCACTACCGAACTACGCACCAGAAAGCCGCAAAAGTGCAGCACAAATAACTAGGGACATCTAAGGAGAAAAGTATCAGTCACAGATATTCTAAAGTTATCTATTTTCTTCGCGGATTCTCTCAACTGTGATTATTCAAACAATAAAAAAATGTAGCAAGTCATGCTAATCAAAAATCAACAGCGAACTACAGGTCTCTAATCAGCAAACATGTCTTCTGGTAATAGGGCCGTGCGTGCGAGCTCGCTTCGCAATCTAAATCTATAATAGATGTGATGAGACGATTGGCCTTGATAGCTGAACTCTTTGTCAGATTGTCTGAAACATTGCCTCGTAAGAACTCTAGAAACTCTGCTTTAGCAGCTGTATTTTGCAATTAGTTGCCATTTACAATTAACAGGCGCGGATCCAGGATTTCGGTCAGGGGGGCAGTTGCGCCCTCCGGGCGCACCGGGCGCGCCATAGAAAAGACCCGGTTCAGGGGGGGGGGCGTGCCCAAGCGCCCCCTGGATCCGCGCCTGATTAAACCCAAAATATATTTGAGTTATCAGCAACTCTAACTAAACTTCGAAGAATCCATGTGACTCATGACTCAAGCGCTGTCTCAAACAAAGTGAATCGACTCGACTCTTGACTCAACACTGTTTCAAACAAAGTGAATTGACTCAACTCTTGACTCAAGCGCGGTTTTTACAAATGGAATCGACTCAAGTCCTGACTCGCCAATGTCTAGACCCTTGATCAACGCGACGACCTCGATTCTGATTCATTTACAAGTCTTGTCTCAGGCTACCAATCATACTCAAGAGACGAAATTACGATAAAGTTTCACTGTATAAAATTTGTGTGATAATAATTTAAGTGAAAAAATTGTGACCTTTCAGTCCGCAAAAAGTCCCCCCCTACGGCTACTCGACGCACCCAACACTTTCCAGTCACCTTGGATAGAAGTTCGAATGGGTAAACATGGGACGAAAAGTGAATTGTTGCTTGATTGGATGACCCAAGGGCTCTTACACTGACACACCCGGCCTTCATGCATTACCAACGAGGGTGCCAGCAAAGCCGCCTCTGATTGGTCGTGAGTCACGTCATCGTGGTCATGGCGGTCAGCCGGTGCACAGGTTCTTGGATGACGCCGGCATTGGCGAGCGTGTTAATCTCGTTTGTTCGCCCCTCTCACTCGAACTAAAAAGCTAGCGAGCGAAACGCATCGAAAGCTCTTTGACAAGGCCATGTGAAGTTGTTGTTGATCATTTTTGGTTCAGGTCTATATTGAGGTCACAGAGGTCAGCCAAAGGTCCGTATTCCAATAGCTGCTTATGAAGCTCGAATATCTCGCGAACATATGGACCCATTAGACAAAGGGAAAAAAACAATCGAAGCTATGAAAGTTCAAGACTTGTCTTTATCGATTTAAAAGTCAGCGTTCATAGTTGAGATCAGGGTCATCAAAGGTCAGGAGGAGTTTTTTTTAAAAGTTCTTCTAAAATAAGTTTTTAATGATCAGACATTTATAGTTATAAGTTTTGGGCCTGTAATTGCAACCAAATTTTGCCCAGTTAGAAATCCCTAAGGGTGTATGTCCCTATCAATTGCGGCTTGCCCGACCCCCGTGGCCGGGATGACCGATTCCAGGGCCATCGCCACTGTGCCCCCGGTTAAATGGCCACAAATACCCGGCAAATGCCCGATGGAGTGCTCGGTCCCTGCCACAAATTAACACCAGTGTTAAGTCATTATCCGTGTGGTCCATGATAGTCGTAGAAGTGCTGTTACGTATGTTGGCGCATCCGACGAGATATGCCACCTCAGAACAACGCTAAGATCCCCGGACCCATATCGAACGAGTGTTAGCACCAACGAGTCACCCTCCTGCAATTCATACGCACAAGCTGCACCATCTACCGCGCCGTCCTGATGCAACTACAGCTCTCGAGTCAGAGACACACCGTCACTATGAACGCATAACACAAAGAGCTACCACGGCTCGTCCACATCACGCGCGAAACTCTATGCACCCGCCCATCACTGGGCGCTCTACGACGAATACACGGCTGCCACACACACATCACTAACTACACACAAATGCACTACCAACTCGACAAGCACACCCAGGTCCTAAAACGCGAGTGACCTGCGCTCTCCACTTCCCCACCCATGCGCATATCCACTCTCTACGTAGAATCGCACCCCAACCCACAGCGACCAACTCATCACCACATCAAACGCGATTGCCATACCAGACAGCACCCACCACGTACCCTAACATCCCTTATACCAACCCACAATTACAAGCTCGCAGCGCAGAACTCAGCAGCACTCACTCCACCGCTCACTCAAACCTGCCCTACCCACACCCATACAGCAACGCCCAAATGCCGACTCACCCGACGCTACACAACAATATCTCACACAGCCTATGCGGCCAACAATCCTCCTCCCACAAACGATCACACGCCAACGCTTCCCTACAGCCATATCGCCTAATAAACACGTACCAATACACACACTAGCCACCACTCACGTCACGACCAACACGACTGCACAGAATTCCAACGCCCGACTGGCACCAGCATGTCAACACTTATGATCATAAATAAATCTCAACAACCCACATCGACATAACACATATCCCGAACCGAGCATATCGCCCGCGCTATACCACATCGCTAACCTCAGAATGATCACACGTACACATCCCAACCACAGCCACCTCATGGCTCTAATACGATGGCCACCTCAAGCCACCATCGATATCAAAGCGCAACACCCCGCGTCGTAACAGCGTATCCTCCGACTATCCTCCGTCGCCACCGCCGACCTACAATACCTCGCCACTATACTCAACTAGCACATTCGTGACTCCCCACGTCATCACACTCCTCAAGTCCCATAAACTCCCGGACATCCGCCAACAATGACCACTACAATACCATATAACTAGGACATGACTGCCGTCGACGACCATATCGCAAGGACCCTCGCTATAACGCTACCATATGCAATATCGCATCTCCAACCGAAACCTTATCGCTCAATACTAACATCAACAAAGGATAACCCCCGCTCGATAGAATTCAGCTACAAATAAACCGCCCTTATAGACACATCCACATTACACGCAACACCGATTAAGCAGTACTACGTCACACCCAAACGTCGTCCTGAACAATCGAACTTAAATAAAAGTACCATGACAACAGCGAACGGATTCTCCATCCCCCCCCCCCCTCCTATCCTGACACGCGAGCGGTGCCGAATAGGATACTCGCTCACCGGCATGGGCTGGCTGATGGCACAGGCAGTTGCACGTGGCGGCTGACAGCAGCGATGGGGCGTGGGGCGGCATGACGGATTAGGGCCCATCTCACTAGTGCCGGTAAAATGCACAAATAAGGATGCCGTAAATTGGTCTAGGTCTGCAACATTTAACAACAGTGTTAAGTTCAAATTTTGTTGTGGTCAAAAATAGCCTAGTCGTAGGAGTGTGGTCCAGTAATACGGATGTTGCGGCCCCACCCTGGATTCACAGATACCCCCCCCCTCAGTGTCCTGTCACGCAGGCGGTGCCCGTCAGGTTTAATGCGCATCAACGGTGGTGGACTGCATTAGCCATGCAGTGCACGTGAGCGGCGCAGCAGCGATGATGGGCCGTGGGGCCATCCAGAATCCTGAGTTTGGGGGCAACCGGCCCGGGCCACGGACCGGGCGCTGCCCGGGAAGGCGCGGCCCCGGCGGCCCACCCTGATTCGCAGTGGTGTGTGGTGTGGGCGGAATGACCAATTGAATAAGGAACCTACACCCTGCATGGCACGATAGCCATGATTTTTGTCGGGGGGAGGGGGGGCGGAATGCCCAAGGCCTTCGGGCGCTGAAGCCCCCCCCCTAAAAAAGAGCCGATATGAAAAACTCTACGGATTGGGCCATCTAGTTTGTGATTTAGTTTTACTATTTTTAAAATTTGTGATCTTGCAAGAAAAAAATCACGTTTGAGAAAATTAACCAGGACCGTAGGACCCTCAAAGAACCATGACAGCACGTGCCCGGATTTCGTCCGGCGGGCCTCAAATTAAGCGGTGGTAAATGACATAGCCGAATTTCGCCCTCGGGGGGGCGCTCGAGGGCTCATTCCGAGCATTAAAGTAGCAGGTTTCGTCGGGTCGCGCCTCAAGGGCGTCTCTCCAGCACTAGCCAGGATTTCCCAGGAGGGGCGGCTCGAGAGGGGCTATTCCCCGCGCATTGAAAGGGCAGTAAACGGATGAAATGTCTACTCCCCTCCGCTATCAGTTGAGAAAGCCAATTTTGGCATGTCATGGACCTTTCCTGACACCCACCAGTCTTATCAGGTCCTGTTCAGGTGAACCCTCTCTCACCTGACCAGGGCTCTACATCATCATTTTAGTAACAGGGCACCGAGGTCCTTTGGTCTGCTACAGGTCTATCCAGCGGGCATTACGGGGCCACCTTTCGACTAGTAAAGGCAAATTGCCTGGCTGCTTTTTCGTGCCTACCCACGTCATCCATGCTCAGGGCTCCGACAGCCCTAGGCGCCGGCTCCTCCGACCTTGCCAGGGGCCTCCTTAGAACCTGCCAACTACAGGGACCCTCATGTGCTGGACTAGTCGGGCGTATCTCGAAGCTGTCTCAGGAGGACTCAAACCCGCTGCGAGGTACCTCCTTTCGCGCACCCTTCCCAGGCTCGACTTCTCAAGGGCCTACTCTGTTCTGTGCTAAGGGCGTCCCTTCGAATATAACTCTCGTTTCCTGGTCTATCTCGGCGACACCCCTCTGACTTCGAGTAGGGGCTATTTTAACCTACCCATGGCCCCTACCGACCTGGCAGGGGCTCTCATTAGTGTGAGCTAGGGCCCTTAACTATTTGTGTTCAAAGGGGCCCTTCACTGACGCTCAGGGGCTTATCGAACCTGCCCAGTGCCTTGCGACCTTCCCAGGGCCTCTGTGCTGGCTAGGGGCCCATTCCACGTGTTACGGGCCTTTGACCGCTCGCGCCCTTTTAGCTTGTTCCAGGGCCCTCTGCATGCATTAGGCTCTTTGTGAAACGTCCAAGGCCTTTGGTTTCTTTCAGAGAGCCCTGATGGCCTAGAGAACCTCCGAAAATGCTTCTTAACTCTTTAAAGACCCGTTAGCGTGGATTAGCAGCCCTGATACCGCGCTCGCGGTCTACGATCAGTACCCTTCTTCGGCGCGCTGCGGCGCCGCCGAAAAAGCGCCCGCACAGGCCTTCAGAGGGGGGGGGGAGCTGGCCGCTCCGCCGCCCCCCTTGGATAGTGCCTGCCCTAGGAATCTACCAGTTGGGGAAAAATGGGCAATCATTTCTTCACCTCTCTCTCTCTGTATAATCATTAAAAGTTATTTATGACAAACGTTTTTAGAAAAACGTATTCTGTACCATAGTGAGTAGAACCTCTGGAAAAGAATCGTAACCTACCTACTTGAACCCTTGAGTGCTTAATTGAGAGTATAGTACTTTCTACTTTGGAATTTTACATGGTCTTCTCGATTGCTTACTTTATTTCCTTTGTATCATTTTGACCCTAGTCCCAGAGATATTGGCAGCTCTACTGTAAGTGATGACGTCATTTCATCTTAGGAATTTATGGTGACCTTTTAGTGCCTTGATTTACCTCAATATGCCATTAATTTTCCAAAATGTCAACAAATCTCGAGTAGACCTGATATAGAGATTTCAATATAGCTGTGTTCTCGCGTCTCTCGCTAGCCTTTTCGGAGTGTGTATTCGTATGTAGAGTGCGGCTCAATAGCCTACCACAGAATTTAAGGACCACGTGCGCATGAGGTCGGCTACCACGTTACAACCTGTGACCAGTGACGTCTACGTTACGTATAACTACCGGTCAAGATCTTCGTCACGACCAATCAGGGTTTGAGACCCTGTTTTTTGGCCGGAATGGCCTACCTTGTTATAGAGCCTTGGGCTGACCGATAAATGTCCAAAAGTGTATAAGCCTGACCGACCGATTACCAAATCGGTCACACAATTTTTTTGGTTGCCAAAATTTTGTTTACCGATTGACACCACTAACTGGGATCCAAGATCCCCAGTTGTATTTTGTCGTGGGATCCAGTGAGAGCATGTGAAGGACAGACTGGTATTTTTTATTGGGCCGCAGGTGGCAGTGCTGGTGGCTCGATAGATGGCTGCACCAGCAGTGACTGCCTTGCGTCGAACTTCACCCAATCGGGCCGTTCTTCTATAGCCTTGGTTGGGACTACCTGGCGGCATGGCATGATGGCGGTGACGAATTCTGATAAGGGCTGCGGAGTCAGAGTCGAGGGCGGAGTCTGACTGAGTCGATCGGAGTTGGAAGTTTTTGCTGGAGTCGTAGTCGGAGTCGGAGAAGGAGTACCGACTGCAACTTCGGTCCGGAACCGGAGTCGACTTTTTGGCAGTTGGCGATTACTTTGGTCTGTAGAATAGTCGTTGGCCAAGGGACAGTGGCGTACCCAGGATTCACTCTAGGAGGGGGCAATTTTTGATCAGGAAGTATAAGGCATCCCCACAAAAAATCACCGGATTCGGCCAACTATATTTTTAGAGGGGCATATTTTCAACATTTGTTTCTAAAAAAATACCTTCACAGACAATCGACGTATTTGGCCAGGCCCAGGCCGGCCAAATACGGTGATTTTGTGTGAGAGCACCGTGGGCACAGGCCCTAATTTGTGTGCTGATGCACTAGCCAAATAGGCCAGGTCCAATTGATGCCCCAAATCCAAAGGCCTTGGTTTTTAATCTACAAAGCTCCAGATCGGCCTTTCAAGAGCCCCGTTCGACCCGCTCTTTACCCCAGTCGACTCTCGAGGAGCTAAGCCAACCCTCCATGATCCCCGACCGACCCTCCAAATGGGAAGGTCACCCGTGGGCCGTGACCGAGAGCATTATTGTGCTACAAAAACTGCAACCATATTAAAGGAATGGCTGTGTTTTGTTTGTTGGTCATGGCTGGAGATCTCTTTCTAAGTCAAGGGGTCCAGTCTGGAGGGGGCCCATCAGAGACAGGGGACCCGCGGTCTCAATACAAGGGGCCCCGGGGGTAGTGGCGAACCTAGCGTTGTTGAGCGGGGGGAGAAGTTGTAAACGAAAAGTTGTTGACCGGGAGGGGGGCTGGAGAAAGTAATGATATTCTTAAGTCGACATCTTTGAGATTTAAAAAAAAAAATTGACCCTCCTAAGCTTACATAATGGCCGTTCAGATTGATACGCTTCAGACCAGACCAGGGACCCTCTGGCCGACAGACACTCAGACCATAAGGCTGACAGTTCTCCTTCAGGCCGACCGAGAGCCCCTTAAAGTCGACCGAGGGCCCTGCTAAGCCGATCAAGGGCTTCGTTTAGCCGATGTAGGCCTCTCGGGCCCAAAAAGGCCCCTCAAGCTGACTGAAAACCCCTCAGGCCGAACAAGAGCCCTCAGGCCGACCGGGCCCGCTCAGGCCAAAAAAAGGCTCCAAGTTAACAAAGTGCCCCCTCAAGCCAAACGAGGGCCCCTCAGACCAATTAGAAGCCTCTCAAGGTCAAACGAGGGCCCCTCAGGCCGGCCGAGGGTCATCTCAGGAAGCCTGAGGGTCCCGCAAGCCCACCGAGAACCCATTCAGGCTGACTGGGGGCCTCCCAGAAATACTGAGGCCTTGGGCTCTCCTAGCTAACCGGGGGTCCCTCAAGCCGACTGAGGTCCCTTCAGACATCAAGCCGACTGAGGGCTCCCCTCAGGCCTCAGGCCGACAGAGGGCCCTCTCAAGCCGGCCGAGGGCCAATCTCATACCGACCGAGGGCTCCACAGGCTGACTGTGGGCCCCGCCCACTGACTGAGGCCCTCCTCGGGCTGGAGAACGAACATTTAGGGTCAAGCGAGGACCCCTCAGGCGGAGCGATAGCCCCATAAGCTAACCGAGGACCCCTTCAAGCTCATCGAGGGCCCCCTTAGACCAACTGAGGGCAATATATGTCCGACCAAAGGGCCCCTCAGGCCGACTGTGGGCCCCCAGACAAAATCTGGACCCTAGGCCGACTCTGGGTCCCCAGACCGACTCTGGGACCCTAGGCCGACTCTGGGTCCCCTCACGCCGGCTGTGCCCCCCCCCAGACAGTCCGAAGGCCATCCCACGCCGACTAAGGGCATCTTAGGACGACGGAGGGCCTCTCAGGCTGACTGAGCGCCCCCTCAGACTGCATGTCTTCAATTAGGTAAGGTCCCTCAGACATACCGAGGGTCTCCTCATGCCAACTGTGGGCTCACTCGGGCCGAATATGGGCCCTCTCAGGCCGGCCAAGGACCACCATAGAACGACCGAGGGCTCCATCAGTCGGTCTTCAAGTCGGCATTGGAGTCCCAAAGACCGACTAAGGGCCCCCTCAGAACGACCGAGGGCCCCTCATACCGACTGTGGGTCCCTCAGGACAACTGTGAGCCCAAGGCCAACTCTGGGCCCTATCAGGCCGGCCGAGGGCCATCGCAGGATGACAGACGGCCTCGGGTCGACCGAGGACCCCTCGGGTCGTCTTTAAGTTGGCATGGATCACCCATGCCGACTTGAAGACAGCTAACTTGGTTTATAAACTCATATTTTGACATGTGTAGGGCCTAATCTGACCTATAACCGTCCGCTTTCCTCTGCTCAAGATGACCCCGGACCCTCCCCACAGTTTTCAACACCAAGGGGGCCTAGGGGGTCTCGTTTCCCCGAACCCTCGACCCCCACCCCCAGGATCTCTAGCCCTGTTATTGGTTCGTTTTTGCTGGCGATAGTCATTTTTGCCGAATCAGCGATACAGCTCCGTTACGTGGTAAGTACGGTGTTAAGCGAGGCGGGGCGGGGCGGAACCCTCCCTCTAAGTCTTTGACGAGCCCCCGAACAGAAGGCCAAATTAAATGAAGGGCAGGGCCTTTTTTAACAAGTTAACTGGGGTCCTGAATTGAATTGAAATCCTCCCCACCAGTGGTCGCAAAAATCCCCCGCAGTCGACGTAAAAAAACGTTTTCTCAACGTTTCTTCGTGTTGACGACCCGACGCCACTGGCGGATCCAGGGCATAAAGTGGTCTGCTTGCCTCCCTCCCCCAAACGATCAAGCCTCACAAGGAAAAGCGATCGTTAAGAATGTATAATGACTGCCTCTGTGCCATAAATACAAGTTTCGATGGAAACAAATGGCAGGTCAAATTGCTCGTCTTTGAGACGAGCAACAACCTGTTCCNCTCTGTCAGAAAACATCAAAATTAGAAATTGATCAATGTAAATATAGATATATGTTCCTTGAATAGTTTTGTCTCAGAAATACAAAAATATTAATTTGCTTGAATCTGCTAAATAAGTCCAAAGAGTGAACTTAAAAAAATGACTGCATGAGTTTCTTATACTTAGGGACCCATCACTCCGTCAAAATGAAATATTGATTATAAAATTTTGATTTTGAAGATATTGATTTTTCAGTATTGTCCATTATCACTTCTCTCACATGTATTTGTTTAACGGCTTTAAAATTTTGATTTTGTAGTTTTAACTTTTTGGGGGTGGGGGTCAAAAACTATTTTTTTTTTGAAATTTGAGATCACAATTTTGAAAGTCAATGTCATTTCACACCTTTGACGTGTATTATTTGCAATTTGCTGAAAAACTCTATTTTCTACGATTTTGTCCATATGAATCATTTTTCCACGTCACTAAAACGTTATAATTTCCAAAACTTCTGAACCAATTTGTAATAAATTTTGATAGCATACGTATAATTGTTATTAGCTCAGCGACTAAAAATTTCAGCAAGATCGGCAACATGTGTAAACAGTTTTGCAAGAAAAGCCTCAGGGGGGTCGTGTTAGGACCCCCGTAGGTCGAGGGTTAATAGCTAACGAAACGTGTTACAATGGATCCGGTTTTTATATGGTGTGACGTAAGTCCTTTTTGTATTTAATCAGCATCATGTCTTTTCGCAGATCCCAAACGTGTCCCTGAACAGGTCGCAGGGACGTTTAACAGGTCGGAAGGGCCCCTAGCCGATCGGAAGGGACTCTGGGCCTTAGAACATTACAAATGCAGTTGTGCAGGGAATAAAACTCAAAATTTGCATGCGGCTCCGGGCCGCAATTTAACTATAAATTATATTATACACGGGGGAAAATCGTGAGGTTTCTCAGCGCATTTATAATGTATGTTGCTACTTTCCTGTATCATTGGGCAAACAATTATGCTTTAACGCTTTTTTACCCGCACTTATATGTGGTTTTTGGGCGTGCCGAACAACTAAGGTCTAATTCGCCTGTATTACCGCACCTTTCTACAAACAACGCACAGAAACATTTGCTAGGACGCGTCACGCACCATCCACAATGCGACTCATTAGATTACCCAAACTTGGCTTCATCAATCACGGTCTGGTTCTAATAAGAAAATGTCATTTTCCACGGCCTAAAACTAACATTTTCACGCCGCTTTGCGATGTCACATCGGTGGCCGTCGTCATATCGAAGTCATCGTCAGCGTCTTCGGTGCGTCGCAGCGCTGAATTTAATGAGCAGTATTTTTAGCCTGTTTTCCTCTACAAAGCAAAAATATCAACACCACCTATATTTCTGAGTTTTATCAGGCGAACTCGTACAAATTTAGCGCCGCGAAGCGGCACTAAATGACTTAAGTAAATGACTTCAGTAAAATAAAAAATATAACATGGAAATTAATATTACAAATGCTTTAAAGGCTTAAATACATGCAAAACAACCGGGGAGCATTTTTTTCTCTTTCAGACGACCCCAGCACAGACAAATTATCGGCGACCAAACCTCTTTCGAGTTGGCCATAATATAAACTATGACAACTATATATATAATATAATATATTATATTTAAATCATTATATATATATATATATAAAAATTTTAATAGTGATATATAAAGACGTGTGTTAATCTTTATTCACCCCTTATAACTTATTCTATTAACTCAATATCGCCACGCTAATTATCGATTGTTTCTTGTACGACAAATTACAACTAACTGCTCTCATAATCCTCAGCAAATATAGAGGTTGTACCTGGAACTCGTAATCGCTGTGATAAAAAAATAATGATGCAATTTTTTTCACAGGGAGATGTCCCACAACAGCAAAAAAAATTAGGACGGCAGTTAGCCCCAAAGCCACCACCCAAACCCACCCCCCCACCCCTGTCAACCCGACTTTCCGTGACAAGTTGAGCCACCCAACAATTTCACCCCCCAAAACTAGGATAAGCTCGTAGATAAACACGTTATGGTTAAACCCAGCCCCAAAACTTGAAAAAAATTCAAGCTTTAGAAAAGGCTCTCTGCCAGAGTATGTACCCGGTCTTTCTCACCCAAAACCAATCACAAGCGAGCCTAATACATCTCCTCCGAAAGGTCCCCTCCATTTTCTCAACTCATGCCTGTTGCCTTCACGCACATATTGAATTGAATTTTTTATTTTAATTCTCGTGTGCCCTCTCGATTATGTAGTCTTTGGACCCTAGGTGACAAGGGAACAGAGCTCAAAAAACTTTTGGGCATGACAATCGGTCGAACCAGATGACCGCAATGAACTTTCAGAAAACAACAAAAATAATCTCATTTTTGGCACCCTTGCCCCATTTTTGACCAAAAAAAGATATTTCGGGTTCGGAAAGTGACCCCGACTCATGTGATGACAAATCGAATGGTGTCTGTCTCATCGAAATCAACCAAGCGGTTTTTGAGATCTCTGGAGGGGGGGGGGGAGAATCTGCCCTCCCCAGCACGTTAACATTTTTCTGGCCACCAGCACGGAATAGGGTTAACATATCAAATTGTACATAAAAGAAACAGTGTCCCATTCATTTGTATCCACACATTATATATATTTCAGTGTCCTGGCCATGCTTGAATTTAGAGAGAAAGACCTAAACACAGAGACATGCTCCAGTCATCTTCGAGTTTGTGCTACCATTTTCAGTTCCCGAATATGCCGTGTTAACACAATAATAAACAATCCTTGTTTCTGTCCAAAGAAAATCAAAACAAGACCGGCTGCGGTTCCAAAGTCAAATATATCATATCATCCTCGTATCATCCTCATACAGTCAAAGCAGATCAGAACTAATCTTCAGTTTGTTTCTTGGTTCTATCTGGAATGTGTTTTTTCATGTGTTTAAGGGAAATAATGGCCTTTTTATTTTTTAGCAGCAATTTCTTAGGTTTCATCATGGTATAAAAATGTGAAATAAATTTAAGAATGAAATAAATTATTTCCCATTTCAAAAACAGAAGCAAGGAAAACAAAATAAGTAGCAGTTACATTAACTTCTTTCGGAGTTCATGAACGGTGTTTTTCCACCACTAGTGGTAGCGTGACTTATCTGGCGCTTTTGTATCAATTTGTTCAACGTTGAATACCTCGCGATGAAATACCTTTCAACAAATCGCTCACACTAAATCGTCGCCGTCCGAAACCAACTTAATCCATCAAATGCATCACGGTTTTCCAAAAGTTGTGTTAATTTATTATTAGAAAACGGTTCAGATAAATAATCATGTGTGTATTGTAATATACTAAATATCTGGGACATTTCAATACAGATCGACAAGCCAAAAACCCAAATTAACATCATGCATCTTTTGCATCTCAGATTTCGACAGAAGTCCGTAATAGGGGTCATTCTGGGGCACCAAATCGCGCAGTGCAGGTTTCAGCTCAATTGTAGTTAGGTACGGCTGCCGGGAATAGCCTCCGGTATTTGCATGTGGTCACCTTGTATGACTTAGCCAATCAGAAAATTACTCCACAACAAATTATTAAATCAATATAAACCCATTGGTACATTTTCTAAATGGCAATAGAGTAAAAAACATCATCCCAGGCCCAGTTTATATTTTTTGTGGATTCTGACGAAATGGCCCGTTGCCTCTGGTGACCTGACATGATCTTGACACGAGCGCAGTGAAAATATTAGCCGTTTTCACGATGGATTATTTTGCACGAAATGTTGTAAAGCATTTTAAAATGTTTCAGTATTGATATACTATTAAAACATTTTATAACATTTTAAAATGTTTTAAAACATTTCGCGCAAATAATCCATCGTGAAAACGGCTATCGTGTAATATATTTAACTTTGGTGTTTTCTTTGAACAGGATACAAATGGTTGTTTTTTTGGAATAAATGTAGCTTTCAGTTCCCAAAATACTTATTTTCACGAACAACACGATGATTAGTTGTTCGATAATGTATTTTATTGCGGTTTCTGTATCACACTTAGGTTTCAGGTTGCAAGATTAGTCATTTTCAGTTTAAATTGGGTGAATTTATTTATGACCCAGGTGCAATTGCTGCTCAGTGACATCTAGAAGGTCAGCTGAGGTCATCTGAGGCCACCAGCATTTTTTGATGGAACTATTGATAGAATATGAGGGCGCGTCACCTCAAGTGCAGCATAACCTACCTGAGCCACCAAATAATCTTGAACTGAGAACACATTTTACAGTTGACCTCACCAAGTCACCATTGATGTTTCCAAGCACCTTGACGAGACAAAAACAATCGTATTAAAATTATTGCTCTATGTCGATACAATGAAAGGTCATTCACTAAAAACTTGAGGTTGTTTGATAATGCTAGTCAAAAAAGTTGTTCGTGTATAACTTTGTAACGTTTAAACATAGAGCAATCATTTTAACACAATCGTGTTTTGGATCTTCAAGGCGCCTCGAAACATATTAGTGGCGACCTGATAAGGTCAACTTCAAAATTCGACCTCAAGTAAAGATCATTTGGTGACCAAGGTAGGTGACCAAGGAGCTAAAAAATATGAATCTGACAGAATCAGCCTGATACAACGCATATTCTCTGAATAGGAAGCATTTGTTTATTTCCCGTTCACTTATTATGGGGAGGTCAGAAAATTGACCTGACCTTAGGTCACCGATGCAAAAAAATCCGAGATACAATAATGGTAGGTACTTATGATCTTATGAAATCCTGCAAGTTTCAAATATTTCGGACACAAACTGTGGCTTTGACACGATCACAAACATTTTGGAAGGCAATGTCACTTGACGTGACCTGGTAGCCTGACCCGAGATGACCTAAAGTCAATTTTTTATCAAAGTGTGGGCGATTGATGTTCAAACAGCACAATTTGGCGGTGCTGCGCGGCGCCGTTTACCCGCTTTCTAGAAAAACCTCAGGGGGGTTGGGCAAAATGACCCCCACCAGGGCGAGGGTCAAACGACGTTACTTCAGCCACGGGTCTTCTACTGACAGGGTCTTTCTACCGTCGGAGTAACTCACGCTGACACACGCGAGGCGACCGGGAGATTTTGCCTAAGGTTATCACTCGGAATCAGTCGCAGCTGAGGTTACATACTACAAGGGATATCGAGCATACCTACCCCGTCTACCTCAGTAACGATTGGCCGTAGGTTCGAACAAAAACTTCATTAGAAAACCTGTAATGTGAGAGGTCCCCAGCCTCATTTTGTCCCCTAGATGTATGTCTATACATAATGCAGCCTTCATAAGTAATAATGGCATACAAGTTACGACACAGCAAAGCTAACCCATAATGAATGCATTTCGTCATAAACGGCTGCATCGGGACCTTTGGATACGAGACGGAATTTTTCACACGAAAAAATATAGGTGATCCAAACGACTTGAAATATATATCTGCAAAAAAACACGAAGGAATTCTGCATATATGAATTCAAGTCGGCTGGAACTGTGATATATTGCATCGCGTGTGTGTATAATTTCATCTTGTATATAAAGGTGCTGCTGATATCTTTGATGCCGATACACGTCCACCTATGAGTTAGTTTTCCTGTGTCACATGCCATGCTTGTCGGGATATTATTATATTTATAATATCAATAGTTATTGGCACAAAAACTTTTAACGTATATATTTGATTTGTTTAGCAATACAGTGCTGGTGGCCTAATGACCTCATCTGACCTGGCCTCATCTGTCAGATGTGGCCTAATGACCTCATCTGACCTTACAGAAGTCACTGAGCAACGACAGCAGCTGGGTCATCAAGTCTGAGATAAACTAGGACGATTATCAAATAATGTATTCAACTAATGCCTATTCTCTGGAAAGGAAGCATTTCTATATTTTCCCTTTGACTTATAGTGGGTAGGTCACGAATTAGCCCAGCCTCTTAGGTCAACGATACAAAATACAATAATTGTTGATACTCGTAACCTTAAGAAATTATGCAAGTTTCTAGTCTCTCGGGCAAACATTGTGGCTTTGACCCACAAACAATTTTGGATGTGAGGTCACTTCACATGACCTGGTGACCTGACCCAGAGATCACCTGAGGTCAAACCATTAACACAATGTGGGTAATTGATACCCGAATAGATGAGCTAAATTTGATGGCGCTGCGCGAGCCGTTTTTTCTGCTTTCCATGGAAAACCTCAGGGGAGACGGCCTAAATGACCCCCCACACCAGGGCGGTAGTTAATATGGCATACAAACGACTTTTCGCAAAAAGTTTTGAGGTACAAGCTTGCTGATACTAATTTCCAGCCTTAGTGTGGTTATTTATTTTCAAAGAGTTTATAATTATCGAATTTACGAAGGAGTATGTTGTGAAATAGCATATGACTTATCATAACCTCCCAAATTTTTACAAAAGCTTTGCAAGGTAGCTAGGTCATTACCACAATATAAGGCATGTCTAACGAAGCAATCAGAGACAGATTTATATTTTATTGTTTAACATAACTGACAGTAATTTTCGGCGCTGTGACAGAAATGTATTGACGTGACTGGGATTTGAACACACGGTCCACGGATCTGTATTTGATATACTAAACACAATGGTTTTGCCCTTCATGGTGCAGCCTTGCCCCGAAAATCGGATCTGGTGCATTTGTAAGTGCCGATTCCATATTTTGCATCATATCTAAAATGTTATCATTACCTGCGAAGCCTAAGCTGCTCCACATAATCAATTGTTGCGTGTTTGGCCACACTGCTCGCAAATCAGGTCCGAAGACATATGCTGTAGTTCAAACTAAGCTCGTTTCATTACAGTTCGTTTGACACCAGCAGTGACGCTCTTACCACAAACAGTAGCCCTTCAGCTGGCTTTGAGAATAGTGTAGTCATGTGAGGCCGCTCATAGCACCTGGCGGCGATGTGGTGAACTGTGGCCCACCGATAGGTGGCAGCACCATAAGCCGAGCAGTCGGCACTTGAATGTGAATATTTGCGCTGTGTCTGCACAGGGAGGCGGATAAGCAGTACAAATTTGAGGGCAATATTTATCCTTCTTGAAAATGTCTATATCAGCAAGGAGTTCAAAATCCAACTGCATAACCGAAAGTTCACAACCGTACCGCCCTCCTCAATCCCCGGAGGACCGGCCGCATAGCACATGCTAGATAGCATATCACGCTGTATCCGCAGAACGTACGGCGGGTGACTTATCAGCGGCTCAAGCTGCAGTCAAGGCTCCCCGACCGGCTGGGGTAGTCAACAAGTGACCATCATCATATGACCATCATCATACCATCATCATACCATCATCAGTGGCCATCATCAGTAACCATCATCAGTAACCATCATCATATGCCATCATCACATGAGCGACGGCAACCTGTCTGCAGCCTCGGCAGACAGGCGATATCACACATGTTCACAGTCACACGAGCCACGCAGGGCGTACAGCATCACTGTCAGCTGCCTGGACAGCAGGCTTGCTTGAGGCCTCCAGATGATCTCCCTCGGACTGCGGCAGTGAACTGAAGGAGGCTGAAGGAGGAGCGAACTGACGGTCATCTAACCAGGGCAGCGCCGTCTGAAAGCGAGCTTGTCCATTGCCAGACCGTCATTCATTGTCAGGCCGTTGCCAGACCGTCATTCATTGCCCGGCCGGCCATTGCCAGGCCGTCCTGGCGCTCGACTCCGCTGACCCAGGCAGCCGCCTCCGTCGTCAGTTTGACGGACCTTTCCCGTCGACTGCGTGTTGTTTGGCACGCCGGTACGCGGTGGCGTCCACAGGCACGCATCAAGCTGGACGCTGTCCATCGCCTTGCAGAAGTGGTTGGCTTCGATGTCACCAGCCTCCATCACCTTCTGCATGTCCGTCAGCTCAGTATAATGCTCAGCCTCCAAAGTTCAGCTACGGCTTGCGGAAGCTCCAGAACCAAACTACGGTGTCCAACTCAGTCTCACATCACCGTGTGCGCCACCAGAAGCACAACTCCGCCGCCGCCCTCAATCACACCACCGAGGAACGGCCGCATAGCACAGCCGGCAGGATGACGGCGCGTGGCGCGTGGCGCAGATCACCGCCAACAGCATCGGTCCTGATAATCGGGCTCTCATCGGCCAGCATGGCCAGCGTGCCGTCTTCTGGAGGAGCCATGTGGTAGTTCGTGGCTGATACTGGGCTGTGCCACCCTGACGTCACCGCCGCTCCATCCTGAGGTCACCGCCGCTCCATCTGTATGGTCCCATTAGTCGGCTGAAGGGCGGATGCTGCTACGAGCGGTGACCATCCGCCGTAGAACGTCACGGGCCTGAGATGCCATCCTGAGGTCACAGTCGACCGCTGCCCGCCTGTGCTGAGTGGTGGCTCGTATCCTTCGCCGCTCCATCCTGAAGGTCACCCGCGCTCCATCCGAGGTCACCACCCGCTCCATCCTGAGGTCACGCGCCGCTCATCCTGGAGGTCCCGCCGCTCCATCCTGAGGTGCACCGCCGCTCATCCCGAGGTCACCGCGCTCCATCCTGAGGTCACGCCGCTTCCATCCTGAGGTCCATGCGCCGCTCCCATCCCCTGAGGTTCACCGGCGCTCCATTCCTGAGGTCACGCGCCGCTTCCATCCTGACCGCCGCTCCATCCTGAGGTCACCGCCGCTCCATCCTGAGGTCACCGCCGCTCCATCCTGAGGTCATCGCCGCTCAGACACTCCCGCTGCCGTCGGATCTGGTGACAGACAGGTGTTGCGGCCCGTGAACCGCGTCCCACTGGGACCGGATGCTGACGACAGAGTCTGGTACGCAGACGGCCACCACATAGCTTTATCACCACCACCACCAGCAGCTTTATCATGCTGCTACTCGACTGGATCTGACTCATGTAGAGTCTGAGGAGTCGGCTCTGCGCGGTGTGTTAGCGCGCCTGGATGCATTTTATTGCATGTTAGCGCGCCTGGTGCATTTTGACGCGATGATCTTCGGCCTCGCCGCACGCTGGCATCGCCGGTGACAGCGGTCCGGGCACACTGACAGAGCAGCCTCAGGTCACTGACAGAGCAGTCTCAGGTCACTGACAGAGCAGCCTCAGGTCACTGACAGACAGTCTCAGGTCACTGACAGAGCAGCTCAGGTCACTGACAGAGCAGCCTCAGGTCACTGACAGAGCAGCCTCAGGGTACACTGACCAGAGCAGGCTCAGGTCACTGACAGGACCAGCTCAGGTCACTGACAAGCAGCCTCAGGGGGGTTTTCAAACTAGACAGAGCAGTCTTCAGTCACTGACAGAGGGCAGCCTCAGGTCACTGGACAGAGCAGCCTCAGGTCACTGACAGAGCAGCCTCATCGTCACCTGACAGGCCAGCCTCAGGTCCACTGACAGAGCAGCCTCAGGTCACTGCACAGAGCAGCCCAGGATCACTGACAGAGCAGTCTCAGGGTCAACTGACAGAGCAGCTCAGGTCACATGACAGAGCAGCCTCAGGTCACTGACAGGAGCAGTCTCAGGTCACTGACAGACGCCTCAGGTCACTGACAGGAGCAGCCTTCAGTCACTGACAGAGCAGCCTACAGGTCACTGACAGTAGCAGCCTCAGGTCACTGACAGAGCAGCCTCAGGTCACTGACAGAGCAAAGCCTCAGGTCACTGACAGAGCAGTCTCAGGTCACTGGACAGAAGCAGCCTCAGCGTCACTGACAGAGCCAGTCCTTCAGGTCACTGGACAGAGGCAGGCCTCAGGTCACTGACAGAGCAGCCCTCAGCGTCATGACAAGCAGCTCAGTCACTGACAGAGCATCCTCAGTCGTCACTGACAGAAGCAGGCCTCAGGTCCTGACGAGCAGTCTCAGGTCACTGACAGAGCAGCCTCAAGGCACTACAGAGCAGCCTCAGTCACTGACAGAGCAGCCTCAGGTCACTGACAGAGCAGCCTCAGGTCACTGACAGAGCAGTCTCAGGTCACTCACAGAGCAGCCTCAGGTCACTGACAGAGCAGCCTTAGGTCACTGACAGAGCAGTCTCAGGTCACTGACAGAGCAGTCTCAGGTCACTGACAGAGCAGTCTCAGGTCACGACAGAACAGCCTCAAGCGTCACTGACAGAGCAAGCCTCAGTCACTGACAGAAACAGCCTCAGGTCACTGACAGAGCACCTCACGGTCACTGACAAGAGCAGCCTCAGTCACTGAAGAGCAGCCTCAGGTCACTGACAGAGCAGCCTTCAGTCACTGACAAGAGCAGTCTCAGGTCACTACAGAGCAGCCTCAGGTCCACTGACAGCAGCAGTCTCAGGTCCACTGAAACAGAGCAGGCCCATCGTCACTGACAGAGCAGCCTCAGGTCACTGACCAGAGCAGGCCTCAGGTCACTGACAGAGCAGCCTCAGGTCACTGACAGAGCAGCCTCAGGTCACTGACAGAGCAGTCTCAGGTCACTGACAGAGCAGCCTACAGGTCACTGACAGAGCAGCCTCAGCGTCACTGACAGAGCAGCCTGCAGGTCACTGACAGAACAGCCTCAGGTCACTGACAAGCAGTCTCAGGTCCACTGGACAGAGCGTCTCAGGTCACTGACAGAACCAAGCCTCAGGTCACTGACAGAGGCAGCCTCAGGTCACTGACAGAGCAGCCTCAGGGTCACTGACAGAGGCAGCCTTCAGGTCACTGAACAGAAACAGGCCTCAGGTCACTGACAGAAGCAGTCTCAGGGTCACTGACAGACAGCCTCAGTCACTGAAGAGCACCAGCCTCAGGTCACTGAAAGGGCAGCCTCAAGGTCACTAACAGAGCAGCCTCAGGTCACGACAGAGGCAGCCTCAGGTCACTGACAGAGCAGCCCTCAGGTCACTGAACAGAGCAGTCTCAGGTCACTACAGAGCAGCCTCAGGTCACTGACAGAGGCAGCCTTCAGGTTCACTGACAGAGCAGCTCAGGTCACTGACAGAGCAGTCTCAGGTCACTGACAGAGCAGCCTCAGATCACTGACAGAGCAGCCTCAGGTCACTGACAGGAGCAAGCCTCAGGTCACTGACAGAAACAAGCCTCAGGTCTCACTGACAGAGCAATCTCCAGGTCACTTGACAGAGCAGTCTCAGGTCACTGGACAGAGCAGTTCTCATGTCACTGACAGAGCAGCCTCAAGGTCATGACAGGAGCAGTCTCAGGTCACTGACAGAGACAGCCTCAGGTCACTGACAGAGCAGTTCTCAGGTCACTGACAGAGCAGCCTCAGGTAACTGACAGAAGCAGCCTCAACGTCACTTGACAGAGCAGCCTCAGGTCACTACAGAGCAGCCTCAGGTCACTGGACAGAAGAGCCTCAGGTCACTGACAGAGCAGCCTTAGGTCCACTGAACAGAGGCAGCTCAGGTCATGACAGAGCAGCCTTCAGCGTCACTGACAGAGCAGCCTCAGGTCACTGACAGAGCAGCCTCAGGTCACTGACAGAAGCAGCCTCAGGTCACTGACAGAGCAGCCTCAGGTCACTGGACAGACAGCCTCCAGAGTCCACTTGACAGAAGCGCCTCAGTCACTGACAGAGCACCTTTAGGTCACTGGACAGAGCAGCCTCAGGTCACTGACAGAGCAGCCTTCAGGTCACTGACAGAGCAGTCTCAGTCACTGACAGAGCAGCCTCAGGTCACTGACAGAGCAGCCTCAGGTCACTGACAGAGCAGCCTCAGGTCACTGACAGAGCAGCCTCAGGTCACTGACAGAGCAGCCTCAGGTCACTGACAGAGCAGCCTCAGGTCACTGACAGAGCAGCCTCAGGTCACCACAGAGCAGCCTCAGGTCACTGGACAGAGCGTCTCAGGTCACTCACAGAGCAAAGCCTCAGGTCACTGACAGAGCAGCCTTAGGTCACTGACAGAGCAGCCTCAGGTCACTGACAGAGCAGCCTCAGGTCACTGACAGAGGCAGCCTAGGTCACTGACAGAGCAGCCTAGGTCACTGACAGAGCAGCCTCAGCCGTCACTTGACAGAGCAGCCTCAGGTCACTGACAGAGCAGCCTCAGGCTCACTGACAGAACAGCCCTATTAGGTCACTGACAAGCAGCAGCCTTCAGGTCCCATGAAGAGCAGGCCTCAGGTCACTGGACAGAGCAGCCTCAGATCACTGACAGAGCAGCCTCAGGTCACTGACAGTAGCAGTTCTTCAGGTCACTGACAGAGCAGCCTCAGGTCATACAGAGCAGCTCAGGTCACTGACAGAGCAGCCCTTCAGGTCACTGACAGAGGCATCCTCAGTCACTGACATAGCAGCCTCAGGTCACTGACAGAGCAGCCTTTAGTCACTGACAGAGCAGGCCTCAGGTCACTGACAGAGCAAAGCCTCAGGTCACTGACAGAGCCAGCCCTCAGAGTCACTGACAGAACAGCCTCAGGTCCTGACAGAGCAGCCTCAGGTCACTGACAGAACAGGCCTCAGGTCACTGACAGAGCAGCCTCAGGTCACTGACAGAGCAAGCCTCAGGGTCACTGACAGGAGCAGCCTCAGGTCACTGACAGAGCAGCCTTCAACGTCACTGACAGAGCAGTCTCAGGTCACTGACAGAGCAGCCCTCAGGTCACTGACAGAGCAGCCTTCCAGGTCACTGACAGAGCAGCCTCAGGTCACTGCGGAGGCAGCCTCAGGGTCACTGACAGAGCAGCCTCAGGGTCACTGACAGAGCGCCTCAGTCACTGACCAGAGCAGCCTCAGGTCACTGACAGAGCAGCCTCAGGTTCACTGACAGAGCAGCCTCAGGGTCACTGGACAGAGCAGTCTCAGGGTCACTGACGAGCAGTCTCAGAGGCACTGAAGAGCAGCCTCAGGGTCACTGGACAGAGCAGCCTCAGTCACTGAGCAGAGCAGCCTCAGGGTCACTGAAGAGCAGCCTAGAGTCACTGACAGGAGCGTCAGGTCACTGACAGAGCCAGTCTAGGTCACTGACAGCGCCTCAGGTCACTGACAGAGCAGTCTCAGGGTCACTGACAGAGCAGCCTCAGTCACTGACAGACAGCCTCAGTCACTGACAGAGCAGTCTCAAGATCACTGACAGAGCCAGCTCAGTCACTGAAGGAGCCTCCAGGTATACCAGAGCAGTCTCAGTCACTGAGAAGAGCCTCAGGTCACTGACAGAGCAGTCTCAGGTCACTGACAGAGCAGTCTCAGGTCACTGACAGAGCAGTCTCAGGTCTGAGCTGAACTGCGCCTCCACCGCGGCTGGAATGTCGGGAAACTCGGACACGTATAGAGGTACAAACTCGGTCACAGGTGGGCCGTGCACATATTGGCGATGCTTTCTCTATTTCCCCCGTCCATGTCATCGGTGCAGCGGTCCTCCATCGAGCGCGCGGAATATGGCGCAGAAGGGCAGCTCCGCCTGATGACCAGATACACGCCACCCTGCCCAGTGGCCGGGCGATCAGCCGGCACAGCTCAGCCTGCGGCGGCACAGAGCGAAAGATCGCACTGGTAGCACACAGATCGCATAGCTGTGCTTCAACCACCAGTGGGTATTGAGTCGGCATTCATTGCAAAATTGCGACTGTGCAGTTTGCGTTTCAACTCCTAGCTGATATCAGCTAGGCAGTTTACAGAAGAAGAAACATGTTCATACAATCTGTGATGTTTATCCCGCTTCCCTGTGCAGACACAGCGCAAATAAATCGCAGTGCTGACCGCTCGGCTTCTGGTGCTGCCACCTATCGGTGGGCCACAGTTCACCACATCGCCGCCAGGTGCTATGAGCGGCTTCACATGACTACACCATTTGTTAAAGCCAGCTAGAGGGCTACGAAGTGTGGTAAGAGCGTCACTGCTAGAGTCAAACGAATTGCAATGAAATGAGCTTAGGTTGAACTGCAGCATATGTCCTCTTACCTCCTTGATTTGCGAGCATTGCGGTCAAACACGCAAAAAACGATGATATGGAGCAGCTCCCAGCGACTTGGGCATCACAAGAATTGCAAATATGACCAATCTGATGCAACATTTGTAATCGGCTCATCAAAATGCAACAGATCCAACTTCTTTGCACCATCAAGAGCAAGACCGGACAGCCTATTACATAAGTCAACATTTTGGTTGACATACGAAAAGATGGATCCAAGATCTCAGTGGACGCAGAATCCATATGCTTGGGAATGGATGACGAGTCCCCGTTTCGGGACTCACACTGAATGCAGTTAAATAAAACAAGGTTTAAAGGGAATGTTTAACCTTTCTGAAAGTTGTCCAATGTACGCCGCTTGTGGTGCAAAATATGAAGTAATTGCTGCCGAACAGATTTCTGACATTTGTTTCTCACAAACCAGTGCTCAATTTCATGAAAAACTAAGCCTTTAAGTGATTTGGTGCTTGATGACGTCCATAGAAGGAAACTTTGGGAAATAGAAAAACCCTTTCACGCTGCAATATGTATGATAGTGTTATGGCTAATCATAACCAAATGTAAGAACAGTTACTTTCCCATCAACATTTAATAAAGAGAGATGACGACATCGGCTTTAAGCGGCGATACTAATACACCAGGGCCTTATTTTTTGCAGATGTAAAAACCAAACTCAAATTTACTTTCAATTGGACCTCTGCGGGTGTTTTAACTTCTACACTACTTAATTTAATTGCAAATCCAGCAAAATGGCTATCTCAACTCAAATCTTATGTTAATGTGAAACATTCCCTTTAACAGCGTACGCTGAACATCACAGGGAACCACATCAGCTCGTCCCCAGCTGCGGAGTCGGGGGACACATGCTCCCCGTTTTAGGCGCCACACAATGATGATGATGATTTAGAGTTGTGGGGCGCCCCGACACTTCCGGTCACTTGGCGACCATTCAGGGGCCATATAACCCGTCCCTGTAGAGTACTGAGTTGAGTTCCCTGATGCCAGAAGCGACCCGTCCGACAGTCCCCAAAAGATTGGCTCACTTCACATGACCAAAATTAGATATCTGCGCATAACTGGCATGATAAGAATTGATGTGAGCACTTAATAATTATCGAGAACCAGGCTCTCATGATGATGATGATGATTATGATGATAATGATGATGAGTTGGGCTTAGGAATGCCGTAGCTTCTCGGGTTTGTGGACCAAGCACCGCATCCTCTTTGGGATCATGGTGCTGGAACTCTCACCCTGTTCCGAGGGTTATCATATGGGGGCCGGGCGACTGTTTCAGCGACCTACCCAGGGATTTGACCCCGGGTCACCGTCACAGAAGACAGGAATCCTGCCCCTGCGCCAGATCGCTCCGCAGCTTCTCGGGTTATGTGGTTCCCCTGACAAAACGGGCGTTCAATACTGTGCGGCTCGGCGTGCATTAAATCCTTCTAATTCTCCCAGAAATATGAAGGGGTTCACACCCATATATGTAACCTGTCACCCTAGGGGGAAGAGACACGTGGGGTTTACATCTCTGCATGTGTTGGCAGACAAGCACAAAACAGATCAGCGGACTCAACTTACCCCCATTATACCAGCCCGTCGGGTGTTGATAGCAATTGACAACCACCGACACCACGTAATTCAAAGCTGTTAGCTGACGGGAGTAAGTCGAGTCCGTTGATTCAAACATACAAGTACAAGCCTGAGCCCTGTTCGATGTGTTCCGGCCCCCGCGGCTACCGCGACCGAAAGGGGCGGAGCTTAATCGTCACCCAATCACGCGAGAGAGCAGGTCCGCAGTGGTGACGTCATACTTCCTTTGGCTAGATCGCTTTTGCTTGGGAAGAGGCGCTAAACAACATGCGTATAAATATGACGCGCGTCTGGAAAAATGCGCATTTTGTTCGCATTCGTATCGGATTACCCGTAATGGTGAGGGGCTCATTTTGGATAGTGATACATTTGTATCATTGTTAACATTAAGTCGCATTTTTTCAAGACCGAAATGACTGATCTTTGACAGTTCAGTGTGCTTTTACGATAGTGCATGCTGGTTGAGGAATATAACGTATTTTAGATATGTTCACCAGTCGTCCATTGGCTTGTACCATGGTCAGTCATACACGTACTGGCTTCGGAAACTTTACTTCTTCGTGTCAGCCAAACATAATTGTATTTTTCTCACTGACTTTAGCACACTATATAACGTGGTGAAAGCACTATTTCCATTTTTTGCTAATTTAATACGATTTTAAGGCAAATCATCACTCGTCTGTTTAAACAAATAGCGGATCAACCGTCAACTTGTAATTACGACATCGTCCGCTGGAGGGCAGATCTAAAAATTACCCGGCATGAGTCCATGACACAATACACTTCCCTTGCTGGTAATTACTTACCCGAATACGACAAATCGTTAACATTACTGTAATGGAGTGGATTTCAAAACCTGCATGCAATCCCTGTGTCCATTCGCTGTGAACGTTGCACGCGCCATCAGCAGCAGCAAGTGTTCAACGTGGTTCACAAAAATACACCCCTTTTTGTTTGCCGCAGTAGCGGCGGCCGCAACATATCGAACAGGGCTCTGTCTGAGGGGCTGACAATGCGCGTTCTCACCTTGTGACGATCCGTCCTCCATTAGGGCGCTGGCCACCCCTTGCTGAGACGGGCCCGGCAGAGGCGGCATCAGGCCGTAATGGTGACCAGGGAACGACACGGCTGAAAGACAGATGAAACGACACGGCTGAAATACAGACACAGATGGAACGACACGGCTGAAATACAGACACAGATGGAACAACACGGCTGAAATACAGACACAGATGGAACGACACGGCTGAAATACAGACAGAGACGGAACGACACGGCTAAAATACAGACACAGATGGAACGACACGGCTGAAATACAGACACAGATGGAACGACACGGCTGAAATACAGACACAGATGGAACGACACGGCTGAAATACAGAGATGAAATTAGCACACCACTGGAATATGGATACAGAGAGCGATAAGGATAAAAGGAGGACACAGGAAAGATCAAGCTATTGAGACACTGATACAGAAAACCATGCTGATAACTAATAAGACATGACAAACACGAGGTCAAGTAATAACCTCCAGTACAACCAAACAAACATGAATTCAGCCAATATGATGATGATTGATGATTATTTAGGCTTAAGGACGCCACAACCATGTGAGTTATGTGGCGCCAATAGTTCGGCCCATCTAACCAGCACTTGAACCCCGTGCAAGCACCTAATCCAGCAGCAGAAACACACCAACAAAGACCTTGACAACAACCTCATTTATTTTCAAATTTGGGTGCGCACAGGTGAGCCAGGTACAGGGGCATGAGTCTGTGACCCAGGGTGTGCCATCATTCAAGTTTGTATCTTAGACCATCAAAAAATGTGTTATTCTTTAGCGTATGGGCATACAAGATAACTGGCGTCTAAAACTACGCAAAAAATATGCGTACATGTAGCTAAAGTCAATTCCATAAGAGGCTAATGAAATGCATTAACGACACTAGCTTCACCTACATTCTTGTGCAATGCAGATAGGTTTCGCTGCTTTTGAACCAATGTTTAATTAATGCAAATGTACGCGTTCGAAAGTAAAGCATGGCGAAATTGAAAATAAAATCCGCCAATCACAGCATCGTTCATTACAATCACTCCCATTATTAGCTTAAGAGTCAAAGAATCCCGAAATATTAGCCAATGGCAGTGAAACGTTGTGCAAGTTTGCATTACTGTTTCTCTGCAGTGACATACAAAGTATCCTGTTCACTTAGCTGTCAATGTGGTATCACATTATTGCTTTTATATACATCATGAAAAAAAACAACTTTTTGTTCAAGTCGTAAACATCATGAGTGCACTGAAGAAAACAAAACACGACCTCGCTACCCACCCGCATCTGCGTCAGCGCGAACGTCCCGAAACGTGCATAATCAACCCCAGCAGTCGTTCTGGAGTTTAGAGCGACTGCAATGGGACGACACAGAACTTCATTAAACGGAAAAAGAGCACCCACCGCACAACACATTCGCATTCACACATAATTATAGTCTGTGTAGAGCAGAGCCACGAACCAAACATAGTGTCTGTAAAGTGGATCCAACGTGGTCCAGATATGCAGTCTGTAGTGTTGAGCCACGGTCCAGATATATGGTCTTAAGTGTACAGCCACGGCCCAGATACAAAGCCTGTAGAGTAGAGCAACGTTCCAGACGTAAAGTCTGTAG
>VOPJ01005227.1:0-32603 GCA_014673585.1 Semibalanus balanoides | reverse complement strand
AAATATTATAAAATTTCTAAATATACGTCATTTTTAAGCAAACATTTTGTTCTTGCACCCTCAAGATTGCAAATTTTTGCAAAAAGAAGGTCAAATTCGTGATCAGCGCACTTGATAACATCTAAAAAGATGAGGGGAGCGAAGAAAATATGAAAAAGTTGCAAAAGGGGTCACCCTAATCTACATGGACACCAGATACAGGTACACAATAAGCCGAGAGATCCACAAAGATTCCAGATTCTGATATATTTTATGCCGAGGGATCCACTGGGATCCCATGGATCCAGCTTTGGGATCCAGGCACGCTGGTAGATACCTAGTTACTTCCGGCTAGTTTTGTCATACTGAAAAGAAATAAAAAACAATATCTATATTTATTAATAGAATAGCTACAACTTATAAAGGTAGTTTGCAGACACTAATAATCTATATGTTCAAAATATAAACAACAAATTTTGGTGTTAGTTTATGCATCTCTTGTGTTTCAAGATCTAAGGCACTGAGATTCAAGATCCTGAAGCATTTTACGCCGAGGGATCCAGAAGGATTGCAGATCTGCATGCATTTTACGCAGAGGGATCCACTGGGATCCAAGATCTGCATACATTGTCACGGAAGAAAATTACTATATGCATTTTTCTGCTAAGCTCCGAAATAGTGATATTGATGAAATCTGACCAACATTGAACTAGGTTTGTTCGATTGGTGTGCATTTCAATTTTCTCCCATAGACTATAATAGGAGGTCACGAAATTGACATGACCTCATGTCAACGATATATAAAACGAGATATCGCGAACTGTAGATTGCGATTGTCCTTATCACACAATGTGAGTTTAAATATGTTTGTTCACCACTGTGACTTCAGCCATGATGCAAACTTCAAAAACTAACTTAGGTTCAGGTCATTTAATGATGACCTTGTACGACTTGACCTTTAAGAAGTTAGGAGATCAAAACTTTGAGAACGTTGGTAATTGATGTCCCAAAAGTTGTGCGAAATTTCGGTGGCACTACGCGCCAGCCGTGTTTACCTACCTTAGAAAAACCTCAAGGGGGGCCGATTCGCCCCCCCCCCCCGACAGTAATAGGGTTAAGTGTCTGGCAGAGGCTTTCCCTGGCGGTGATTGTTGGTCCAAGGGAACAATATTTGTCATCATACCGAGACGTGCAATCAGGAAAATGGGTAGCCTAAGCATATTTGGACACACGGTTATTCGTCATATTCTTACTAGTGGTGTCGATCGGTAACCAAAATTTGGGTAACCGTAACCAAAACAATTTTGTGAACTATTTGGTAATCGGTCGGGCAGGCAAATGCATTTTTGGACATTTTTCGTTCAGCCTAATCTGAAATAATTCACTTTTCGTCACATTTTTACGCATTCTAATTTCTTTTCAGCAAATTGATGCTTAATTTGCTCGCAATTCAATCAATTAATATAAGTACTTAATAGAACACATCATTATTATATCAAGATAGACGTCATTGCTGACAAGAATAAGTTTAAAAAAGTATTGCATGCATCATACAATATGTGTATTGCATACACCACCACCACCACCTAAAATTTCAAAATCGGTTAAATTCTGGACATTTTTGGCTTCAATCAAAATTGGTCAGTATTCGGTAACCAAACTTCCTTCTGTTCGGTATTGGATTGGCATTGGTCGGTAAATTTTGGGAAAATGACATCGCTAATTTTGACCACGCTTATGAGCCGATTGGCTTTGTCCATTTACGGATAGTTAAAACACATGGCGTTATCAGTGCGCATGACTATGATTTCTCGGACTATCCAACACCTGTAAAACAACCACTATTTATTAATATGCTTGGTGATTCTCCAAAAACGCATCTCTAAATGCCTCACTCGCGATCACTTAAAACGGACAACACTCAGAGGTCAATCACCTTCTGACAAAATGCCACCCTCCGCTTCTTACACAGCTTAGTGGTGACGAAATCTCATCATCTCGTCATATGAACTGGCCATTGTTGTCAGCTGCCATCCAGAGAACCGGTCGACTAATACCACATACGTCAGGAGTTTTTAGTCGGGGTCATTTCCTGGTCACAGCCGGGGGAGCTCGCCAGTTGAGCAGGCCGCTGAATTTCCGATCGGACTGTCGTCGGGAGGCGGCTGCGGCTTGGGGTGTGCTAGCGGGCGTTGGACGATGGACGACGCGCCAAGCCCGCCGGCGGACGGCCGACGCCAATCGGCCAGCCTTTTGCGTCAGAGCCCGAGGCAAGGTCACGGCGGTTTTACATGAGCGCGCCGCGCGGGGCAGCGACCGACGGTGGGTGCAGCGGCGGCGTGGCGGTGGGAAGGCCGGCCAATGACACGACAGAGCTGACGGCCACGCCGCCGCGCCGCCACCCCGTCCGCGCCACCACTGCGACGCACCAACGGGTTACCAACGGACACCACACCAATCACCAACGGACACCACACCAACACCAACGGACACCACACCAACACCAACGGGCACCACACCAACACCAACGAGCACCACACCATCACCAACGGACACCACACCAACACCAACGGACACCATACCAACACCAACGGACACCACACCAACACAGCGGGCACCACACCAACACCAGCGGACACCACACCAACACCAACGGACACCACACCAACACCAACGGGCACCACACCAACACCAACGGACACCACACCAACACAGCGGGCACCACACCAACACCAACGGACACCACACCAGCACCAGCGGACACCACAGTGCTGAGGCAGACCGGAGCGAACGATCCTTTCCCTAATCGTTGCCTTTGCAAACACCGGCGCTTGCGCCCACACTGGTTACTACCGGAAAGTGGAAGTATATTATGAGCGCCGGTCGGGTCGGCTGGTGAAGCAGTGAGTCGCGCGAGACTCGGAACGCCACGCGCTACCCGCCAATCGGGCCATTGCGAAACTGCTGTAGCTGCAGGCTCAACTCCAGTCAGGGCAGGGCGCCGTCCGTACAGTGCAGGTTGTGTAATATGGCTGCAGATTCCCGACAAACATAGTGGCCAGCTCTTGGAAACATCAGCGGTGGAGGACGAGCAGGAGAGAGAGAGGAGAAGTTCATTTCGTGCTTACAGGTAGACTGTGAATGAATCCCGGAAACGGGGACCGGCTAAAAGAAGAAAAGGATCTCTACAAATGCCAACAACAGATCCACGAACCAACTGGATCTCGCAACAGAGTGAGACGGTAGATCTGGAATCTCAGCGGATCCCTCAATGAAATGATTCATAGATCTGGGATCCCCCAGCCTTATATTGATAAAACTACCAGCTCTGCTTCCCGGGATCCGGAATCTTACAAGACCCCAAGATGAAACTTAAAAGTAGTGATAGCATCTCACGGGAAATTTCAAAGGCATATATAGGACCCAACTGGCAGCATTTAAAGACGTTGCGGGCATAGTAAAGGAAGCTTTCAACTTCAAGACATGGGTTTAGGAAGTTAATGTATTTATTTTGGCTTCGGCGGATCCCTCAACCAACTTTGGAAGGTGGATCGAACATCCTGGTGAGTCCCTCGGCAAAATGTAGCTAAAAATAGCAGATCTCGTGGACCTTTCGACACATATTTGATGCGGATCTTATCAGTGGACCTGAGATTCAGATCCTAGGGATCGGATCCTGGAATCTATTTACGGAATCTGTGTAAGCAATAATCAACGTCTTATCACAGGAGCTGCTGCTGATGAAGAGCTGCTTAATCTGTACCAGTGGCGGCCGAACGCATTTTCGGACAGGGGGCAAAGCAGCTTAAGGGGCCCCTCGACTTAAGAGCTCCTTACAGCGCAAAGGTCCCCCACCCCCCCCAGTGAAATAGTATCTGTTCGGATTTAGGCCACTATATTTTCAGGGCCCCTAAATGATCGCAAGAAATGTCGGACATGCCCATGTTGAAGTCTCAGGCCTTCCGAGGGCTCCCTCAGGCATACCGAGGGCCCCCTCAGGCATACCAAGAGCCCCCTCAGGACGACTAAGGATCTTGTGTCGGCATAGAGGGCCCCTCAGGCTGGCTGGGACATCTCGGGCCCTTGGTCATTTTTTTGATCAAAATAAACCAGTAAGACGCCTTAAACGGCGAAGGACGAGCGAGCCCGAAAAAACGCGTCAATTTCGTATCCGCCCAACGGAGGTTCGTTTTATTCGAAGCATGCTTTTCAATAGTTCTCGCTTTGTGTTGTTTTGCCGTCGCAAATGGATCCGAACTAAATCGATGCTTTACTTAATCGAATCGAACTAAATCAATCCGAACTAAATCAAGTACCTACCGAGGAAGCCACTCCCCAATTTTTGACAAAAATAGGTACAGCCCGCTGATGAGGCATGCTATGTATAGGTACAGCCCGCTGATAAGGCATGCTATGTATAGGTACAGGCCGCTTGATGAGGCATGCTATGTATAGGACAGCCCGGCTTGATAAGGCATGCGTATGCATAGGTACAGACCGCTATGAGCATTGCTATGTATAGGTACAGCCCGCTGATTAAGGCATGATATGTATAGGTACAGCCCGCTGATAAGGGCAGCTAATGTATAGTACAGCCGCGATGAGCATGTATGTATAAGGTACAAGGCCCGCGTGATGAGGCATGCTATGTATAGGTACAGCCCGCTGATGAGGCATGCTATGTATAGGTACAGCCCGCTGATGATGCATGCTATGTATAGGTACAGCCCGCTGATGAGGCATGCTATGTATAGGTACAGCCCGCTGATGCAGGCATGCTATGGTATAGGTACTGCCCGCTTGATAAGGCATGCTATTGTATAGGTACAGGCCCGCGATAAGCATGCTATGTATAGTTACAGCTCGCTGAAGGAGGCATACTATGTATAGGTTACAGCCCCGGCTGATGAGGCATGCTATCATGTATAGGTACAGGCCCGCTGATGATGCATGCTATGTATAGGTTACAGCCCGTGATGAGGCATGCTATGGTATTAGGTACAGCGCTTGATGAGGCATGCTATGTATAGGTACAGCCCGCTGTAAGGATGACTATGTATAGGTAACGCCGCTTGATAAGGGCATGCTATGTATAGTACAGCCCGGCTGATAAGGGACATGCATGTATAGGTACAGCCCGCTGATGAGGCATGCTATGTATAGGTACAGCCCGCTGATAAGGCATGCTAATGATAGGTACAGCCGCTTGATAAGGCGATGCTATGTTAGGTACAGCCCGCTGATAAGGCATTGCTATGTATAGGTACAGCCCGCTGATGAGGCATGCTATGTATAGGTACAGCCCGCTGATGAGGCATGCTATTTCCACCATGATTCTCCTCACCGGACATTCATGACTGGCAGGAGGAATAATTCAGAGAAGGCATGCCGGTCAGGGCGACCAATGCCCACTCTGTAAGAAAGAGAGTGAAACTCTGCTACATTTTCTTGTTGAGTGCGAAGCATTGCAAGGGGTCAAAGCGGCAGTTGGAAAATGTCACGGTGCACAAATTACAAATCGTGTACAAAATGATGTACAAATGGAGCGTTTTGTTACCGAGGCAAGTTCTGATCAAACTACATACACGAGCTATACAAACAGATGATCGAAATGGAGCTGGGTGATGAGCGTGTCTAAGTTGAAAGTGTGTCAGGTTAAACAAATGAGTTTTAAGTGTGGGTACGCTTACCGTTGTTAAATCAGTGCACTACATTGCCTACATTGGTGGAATATACAACCCATAATGATGATGCTTATTGCTTTGAACAAAATAGGTTTTGCAGCGTTCTTTTAAACTTGCAATCATAAGCGTCATGTTTGTAAGCAAAAATACATTTTGGGTAAGTATTGGATGGATTTGATTGTGCTTTACAGCTACATCATTGTTATCGTTTAGTACCCTTTGGTTTTGGCGCTACGACGGTGTTATGAAATAAATATTCTAAAATCGGCAATATGTTTATTACAGACGGGTTTTAGCAGCGAAATATTGCATTAAAACCTCGATTGTTACATGCATTTTAAAGACGGTGCATTGATCTACACATTAGTGCTTATTTCATCGCTTCACATCCCATAGGTACCGAAAACTGATTTGAATCGTGCAAACGTCATAAACCATGAGTTCGCGTTTGAATAGCCAGTAACTTTGCACGTGCCACGCACCGCTGATCGACACACAGTGCATACACCGGGGAATCGTTTCTCCACACATCTGTGTTCATTGACTTGTATTTGTATGTATTTGTATGTATTTGTATTGCGGTTGAAGAGCGGTCCACTGCAGGAGTGGCTGTTAACCCGCGCGGCGTAAGGGTCTCCAGTCGAACGCGCTGCGTGGGGGGCAAATTTTACCCCCCCCTCGTATCTTCCCGAACCAATAACCGCAGCGAACGCGCAAGGCGGACGATGCGAAAAGCTCTCAATGAACACAGCGAATATACCTGAAATGTATTCAAGTTAGGTCAAATGTCAGGTCACGGTCAGGTCACATGGAAAAATCGAAAATTGAGTTAATGGTTCGTACTTTCAATTCGAATCCTTTGATTAAGGCAATCAATGCACATAAAGCTTTCAAAGGTTTAATAAATATCCTGCATTAATTAAAAGTGAATTTGTACGCAAAGGTCAAGGTCAAGATCAGGTCACAAAAGGTCACTGTCACTAAGACGTCAACGAAAGTCTTGTGACACATGTTTTAGGGGTTATTTTACACGTAAAAATCGATAGCAGCAGCCATTTCTACAACTTGAGCCCATAAAAGGTCAAGACTAGGTCATCTAAGGTCAAAACTGGAAGCTGACTAATATGAATAAACAATGCATATGTTTCTACGTCAGTTTTGTCTCATAAATACAAAAATGGCATTTATATATCTGTATCAGGTAAAAAATAGCTACATATGCTTGTGAAGCAATCAGTCACCGAAAAATAAAGATATTACTTTGAAATTCGGTCTGGGTATTTCTTACCCTTTATTCTCTGATATATATATATATATATATATATATATATATATATTTATATATATATATATATTCCGTTTTTTAATGCATAAAAAGTATTTGGGGTGAATTTCCGAAAAATATTTTATTTTATTTCTAGGGGTGAAAAAACAAAATTTGGGAAATCTGATAGTACCATTTTGTCGACAATTGAATTTCCTTCCTTTTTCACTTTTGCGTCTGCAATTTGCATTTAAGCTACATTTTCTACGATGCATCAAACATTTATCGTTATTCAACCCAAAATGGCATGACATGACGTCATCAAAATCGCATTATCTCCCAAAGTTTTATATCATTTTCGATGCTTTTTTAGGAAGACGTCAAATTGGTGCTGCATAAGGTACTGAAACTTTGAAGTCGGTATCTGTTATAGTTTTTAAGTTATTGAGAAAATCCGAGAGGGGGGTAATATTTACCCCTCCTTACGCCGCGCGGGTTAAGCTCCGAGTCAAGTAAATAGGGACAATCGCAAGGATAGAAGCACACACACATACACGGACATACACACATACATGTCATCGCAAGCATGTAAATATTTCACAGCAGACATGGTAAGTTGGTGCGACTCTGTGGTTCACATACATCGGTCACACCCAGCGACGGCTCAAGTGTTCAACCTGTGTCCTTGCGACTTTTGGTTACCGAAATATAGGTCCGGTATTGCAATGATATTTTGCAGGTGATTTCGTGGACGAAACGGGGGTGCACGTGCGCACGTGCTGTGTGACCCAGAGTTTGACCTGCGCAATATTGCGCAGGAATTCTGCCGGCCAACAGGAATTGCGCGATCGGGTGGTGAGGTCAGGACCAGCGCAACAAGCTTCTGCTTAGCGCGGGTTCTGACCTCGGAAAGCCATCCATACAAAACATTCGGACTAAATTTATAAGAAAGAAAAAAATTGCCAGCAGTGTGGTCTCTGAAACGCACACACCAAATTTCAGCTTAATCGGTCCAGCCGTTTCTTAGCTATATAGCAGGATAACTAACGTTTTGTGACACCCCTGACGCGGCACGTGTCTCGTGCCATGCCGACCCCTCACGTGAGACGGAACATGTCAATAACATAATGTCATTGAATGGGGCTATCAGATGGCGAAGACAGATGTCACAATCAGATGCGGGATTCCCAAGATATAAGCTTCTGAAAAGCGTTATGGTCGTGTCGGGTCAAGTTGGGTCGGACAGGGCCTGGCCGGGTCGGCCACTTATATATGTGAGGAAAAATCCGGTATTCAATGAGGACTCGCTGCTCGCTTCGCGCTTGCTCGTAAAAAATCGAACTAACTACTTGAAGGGTCCTCTTACAAATTGATAGTGATGGGAGGCAAAATAATATGCTTGGCCCCTAACTTCTCACGTGGGAATAGCTACCCCCACCCTTTCCCCTATCCATCGCCCCTGATCTGTACTAACAGATAATCCGCTCAAGAGGAGGATACAGTGGAAGGCCATGATAAGTGTTAAGCAGCTGATCAACTGAAAATGGCAGGTTGCCACTTTCTTGTCCAGATTCGTCACTTTTCGTTTCGATAAAATGGCTGATGTCTCATGATCTGCGACTTTCGATTGGTAGATCGCACTCGTTATCTCCCCATCTGTACATACCAGCCAGCCTGGCACCAGCAGTGCTGCCCGCTATTCAGACCGGCCGCTGATCTGTAGGACGCTGACCGATTACAGCTGGCTGGCACTCTCGTCCTGATGTGCCGCCAGCTCAGCTGAGAGCAGCGGTCTGTAACCCCCCAGAGCTGATAAAACGACAGCGCTTGGGGGCAGTGGACCACTGTTGACTGTTGGTCGGCCGGGAGAGTCCAGCCGGGGTTATTGCCCTCCAGCTCCACCAGCCAAGTGTCTCCTCAGTCACCACACCGACCAATACCTCCGTCACGACTGTCACACATGGCAGAACTACTCTCACACTCCGCCGACTGATCTACAAGTGATGTTCTATTTTCATCTGTGGCGCCCAGCATGACTGACGGCATGTCTGATGCCGCAGCTGTCCGGCTGTTCTGAGGTTCTGATCTCAGCGCCTCTCCAGCCGCTGCGACAGGACGCCCACCCCGTCAGCCTGCTGTGAGCGCACCCTTCCCTTCCTGACCCTCCGCAGCCCCCTCCCTCCCTTCGCTGACAGGGGTAAACCCGGAAACGCGGGCGATGGAGCGGTCGACAGAGAGAGGACGCGCCGGTCCGACCACGATCCGATCAACGCTGGTAGGCCGGCGACCCGAGCGGCAAGGGTGAACGACCTGCGCGCCGCCACGGCCGGGCCATGTGCTGTGCGTGACACGGGGCCGGCGGCGAGTGACGAACTGCACGGCCGGCCTCCCTCCCGGACACTCAGGGTCATCCACACCAGCTCCGGTGCACATGCCGAATCCTGTGTTTGCCATGCCGAACCTACTCCAGCTGACTAATGCTCGACAGCCGGACACATGGGACATACGTCGACGCGTTAATTAGCCATCCTCTCTCACCACATGGCAGAACTGCAGGCTGAACAAACTGAAGCGAAAAGCTGCTCACTGTAAAATCATGCATCATATTCAACTATATATCGCACACAAGCTAAGAAAAATAGAACTAGTTGTGCTTATTTGACATTGGAATACCCACTCGTCATGACCACTAGAATAATTGTCTAGTATGTATGTCCTAGTTTTATTTGAACAATCCAAACAACAGTACGTGACCGGATGACATCATGAGGATAATACATAGTAAGGATCATGTGCGCCTCATTGAGTAGCGACATTATAATTTATATACTCATGAGAACGTTGCATGTTTGCTATACGTAGTACGTTCACAAAATAAATGTGTTTTGACCTCAAATGCATCGACAGTGTGATGCGACTAAGGCTGACGTGTTTTGACGTGTCATCAGTGGCGTACCCAGCATTCGCTTCAGGAGGGGACAATTTTCGATCGGGGGCATAAGGTGCCCCCACTAAAAAAAAGTCATCGGATTTGGCCCAGTATATTTTTTAAGATTTTCAACATATTTTTGTTAAACAAAATCTCAAAACCATTGTTTTCCAGGGGGCCCAAGGTACATCCACAAAGAAATCGCCGTATTTGGCCAGGCCAGCCAAATACGGCGAGTTTGTGTAAGAGCACCGTGGGCACAGGCCTATTTCGTGCACCGAGGCACCAGCCAAATGGGCCAGGTCCAGTTGATCCTTTAAAGACCTTTTTGGTTGTCATGCATCACCGGAAATCGCCAGATCAGCCTTCCAATAGTGCCACGGTTTTTCGAACCCCAAGGGGAGGGGGGATAATCAACCTTCAGGATCACCGGCCGCTTTACCAAATTGAAGGTCCGCTCGTGAACGTAGCACTATTGTAAACAAAAAACTGCAACCATTGTTAAGTCCACGCCACTGGGGAACCACCCCCCTTTCAGTTTATCGAGATAACGAAAAAACGCGCGTGTAGTGCCGCAATTTGGATAAGTTTCGTGATTCTTTTCCGCCTCATTTTGCGAAAATTCCAAAATTACGTGTCGAGATTAGATCAGCGTCACGACAAACAGGTCAGGTCAAGTGACCCCACCTCCTCAAAAAGTTTGGCGTTGTCATGAACCACAGTTTTACAGGATGCGATATCGAACTTTTAGGCAATTGCATGAAGATTGCCTTAGGATTATTAAGTATCTACAAAATGAGCATCTCGGATTTTTGATATCGGTGACCTGAGGTCGGGTCAATTTTGTGAGCTATTATAAGTCAATGGAGAAATATTAAAATGCTTTGTTTTTCGAGGATATCAGTCCATTTCCTTCTGAATAATGCTATCATAGGATATTATGTATGATCCAAATGCAGGTTTTGTTCAGTGGGGCCATTGTTCATACGGGGCCATCAGATCAACGGTCACCGAGCTATAGCCTAGGGTATTTTTGAGAGGTCATGTTATGAGGCCATCTTTGATCGCCTGTAGCTTGCAAACGAACTGTACGAACGTAATATAACTCCACATTTGTTTAATTGAAATCATGCGAAGAAACTTTAAGCAATTTCGTATTTGTTATATTTTTTGTTTTTTGACCCCGTGACTTTGTGACCTAATTTTCCATGAAATACCTCGATCTGTGGCACCAAAAAATGCATTTTTGTCTGAAGCCAAATCAGTCTTTATCAATATTCTATCAAAAGAAAAGGTAAACAACGTTTTGCCTTTAAATGGTACTATTAAGCTTGGCAAAAACTCCGGTTGGCGGCGCTGGGAACATATATCTGTGTATCTTCGGAATGGGTAGCGATATCTAGATGCAGTAAACACCAGTAGATAGGTATAACTATTCTGAGAGGAAAATGTGAATATACTTTTGTGATCTAAGTGCAATGTCATGTCCTATTTAAGGTCAAATATTGCAGGTAGCGGTTTGAACGCATCTAGGTGTATCTCTGGACTGGGTAAAGATATCGACGTGCAGTTAACGACAGTGAATAGGTCTAAGTATTCTTTGACGAAAATATACATATACGCTTGTGATCTGAGGTAAAGATCGAGGTATATTTAAAGTCAAATATTTATATTACAATATAAATATGACCTTGACCTTGGTAGAGATATCGAGATGCAGTAAACGACAGTGGATAGGGCTAAGTATTTTGAGACGAAAATGTATGCAAACTTGTGTTATCTGAGGTGAAGACCAAGGTCTATTTAGTGTCAAATATTGCAGGTGGCGTTTGAAAACATGTCTGTGTATCTCGAGTCTGGATAAATATATCTAGATGCGGTAAACTACAGTGGATAGGTCTGAGTATTCTGAGACGAAAATTTTAGTATACTTTTGTGATCTGTGGTCAAGGTCAATGTTATATTTAAAGTCAAATATTGAAACTGAGACCTTAAACATGACTTTGACTTTGAACTCAGATCACAAAAATCTATTTAGATTTTCGTCTAAGAATATGTATATCTATGCACTGTCGTTTACCGCATCTCGATATCTCTCTCCAGTCCAGAGATACACATGTGTTCAAAGACCTTATACATGCAATATTTAACCTTAAATATGATCTTGATTTTGACCTCAGATCACAAAAGTATATTCGAATTTTCCCCTTAGAATAGTTAGAACTATCCATTGGCATTTACTGCATCTCGGTATCTTTACCCAGTCTAAAGATACACAGATATATGTTTCCAGCGCCGCCTACCGGAGTTTTTGCCAAGCTTAAAAGTACTCTTTATAGGCAAAACGTTTTTTTTTACTTTTTCTTCTGAAAGAAAATTGATAAAGACTGATTTAGCTTCAGACAATTTTTTGTGCCACAGATCGACGTATTTCATGGAAAACTAGGTCACAAAGTCACGGGGCCAAAAAAAAATAAAAAAGGAAAAATCCGAAATCACCCAAAGCTTCCTCGCATGATTGCGATTAATAAATGTGTTAAATTAAGTTTAACCCTTGTTTGAGACTTGGCATAATTAATAGATATAACGATACAAATGACTTGAGTCTCAAAATTCAAAAAAATATTCGAAAAAAATGTCACTATATTTCGGCACAAACGTTCATCAGGTGACTGAGCCAATTCCCCAGACAAAATTAAACAACACAAATATGCGAACGTGTAACAATGTTTTACAAGCACTTTGAAGTATTAATCTCTGAAAATAATATTAATGCTATCCTATACAAAAAATATATATATATATATAATATATTATAATATATAATTTATATAAATAATTAATAATATATAGCTATATATTATATATATATATATATATTTCACTGTACACTATATATTATATATATTTTTTATTTTATTTTATTTCTACTAATTTTTTATTTTTATTATTTTTTTTTTATATATTCTTTCTATTATAATTCTGTCATATTAATCATCTACTATTTATAACACATTAATATTCTCTTTATATATTTATATTCTGATTCATATGTACTATCTATATATATATCATCTATATTCATCGGTTATTATATAATGCATTATTTCGACTTTTATTTTATTATTATATATATTTATTATTATTCATATATATATTAATTATTTATTATATTCTTTTTTTCTTGATATATTATATTAATATTCTATTATTATATATAGGTCCATGTTATGGAGTAGAGGTCATGTTATAGTGCCAGACTGCTAACTAGCGTCAAAAGTGGCCAGCTCGCTAACATTTTGTTCATGACAGGTTTGGATCTCGGAATAAAACATTGGTTTTCCTTTAACTTAACGTTCAACATGGCCATTGGCACACTTAATACATTTCCCGTGTTATTCGGACACTCAGGCAGGACATAATAACGTGATGGGATCGAAAGGAAAGACCCAACATGGTTGTTGAGTGTCCCTCGCTGACACGGCGCGGCGGTGGTCAAAGAATGCTGTTCTGAAAGGGCGTAAACATTCCCCCAGTATTGTGGCTGGCACAATAGGTTGGCAGCTGACCTCTGGTAAACGCGGTTTTGGGTCGCACAAGTTTGATCAAGCCAGACTTTACAAGAATGCATACGCCCGCTTGATGGGAAGTTGTCCTCGATGTAGACCTGGTGATTGTCGTTTCATGAACCTTGATGAACCCATGAATCTAACAAGGAAGGCCGCTGGGCGTATTTCCGTTCGACCTCCCTACACAGTTCATCATCGACAAAAGGCAAAGTTATATATGTACGGTCCGGTTTGTCTTGTGTCGTGTTGGTCTGTGCGTTGGTTTGTCTTTGAGTCAAGTCACGGGCTTCTGTCTCCCTTGACGCTCTTGTAACACATGTTAAGATGAGTTTGGATGGGTAGCCATTGTTGCGAAATGTGTCTATGACCCGACTGATGCTTCATGTCACTGCTTGTGGTGTTGATGACAGGCGGATTGCTCTGCGAAGTTCGTTCCTAAGTGTGTTTTCCTTAGTGATACGAGGGTGGGCTGACTGGAAATGCAGTGATATACCAGAGTGAGTGTCTTTTACGTATAGTTCAGTGCTGTAGGTATTGTCAGTGTCGCGAGTTAGTAGGATGTCCAGAAAAGGAATGAGCGTTATCAATTCTCCCGTGTCGTGGGAGTTTGGATGGATGTGGTGAATCGAATTGATATGTTGTTGGAACTGGTGAACTGGCCCTCTCTTGTGCCACACTCCAAAATAATCATCATATACCGCATGAAAATGTCTGGGCGGAGATGTGTGCTGATTTGCTGCTCCAGGCTGTGCATAAATAGAATATCCACAGGCGGACCCATTTTGTTACCCATGGCTACGCCGGAGTTTTGTAAGAAGTAGTTTTCGTCTAATCTAAAGAAACTGTTCTGGAGGCAGAGCTCTAGCAGATTTTCGATTTCTTGAACAGTAAGACCGAATGTGTCGATTTCAGAGATGTGACGTTGAACCATATCCGAGGATCGGACTGGAATAGCATCGTCAATCGGAATATTGTATAGAGGGAGGTGACGTCCATGGTGGAACAGAAATGCATTCGCACGGCAGACCAAGACGGATATTTGGATGCCAGGTTTTCTAGAAAATGGGTCGAACTTGTAGGTGAGTGGGTAACAAATTCAAGTAGCTGGTCGTAATGCGTTCTACGATATAGGATGGCTTCTCTGGTAGTGAGGAGCATTAGACACAAATAGGTCGCAGGGGCATTCCCTCCTTGTGTCCTTCGGAAGGCCGTACCATACGGGCACACGGGAATGCGTAGGGTCAGAGCCTTAGCCTGGGGCAAGATTACTTAGTTGTCGCATTACCGCCTGTACTCTTACTCGAACCGTGCGGTGGGTCCCGGGCCACATCGTGTAGTCCGGTCTGGTTTGCAGCAGATAATTCGCCTGTCCCGAGAATATTGTTCTGTCATAATCACGAACCGCTGAACACTTGTCGGAGGTTTGATGATGACATTCCGTCGATTGTTCAGCATCCAGGGGGGGGGGGGGGGGGGGGGGGGGGGGGGGGGGGGGGGGGGGGGAGGGGGGGGAGGTGGGGGGGGGGGGGGGGGGGGGGTGAGTGACCTGGCTTCTTCTCGAGATGTTTGCTGCAAATCTGGTCTTCTTTTTAAACGCTGCCATATACCATGTTTCAACTTCTTCATTGCATTTTCTGTATCGGATCAGCTCGTTGAGGCGGCTCTTGGGCGTGTCAGTGAAGTTTATAGCAAGCTTTATCTTTTTGCAATATTTGAAGTTGATGATGAAGTGGTAACGTTGTAAGTAGCCGGTGATGAATGTATAGGTGTTGGCAGCGGTGTCAGCGTGCCGGCAGAGCTGGCTGCGGATTGTGCTGCAGGTGGTGCCGGTAGGGCTGCTATGTTTGTTGCTGTTTGTGGTGGTAACACAGAAGCTACGGAACTGACATTGAGGATCTCTTCCAACGCAGCGAGACGCCATTCTTTCCAAGTCCTACTTCTGCTTCCTGAGGTTTTATGATTAATTCTTTGAGTTACTGCAAATTTGGTCCTTTGCTAAGAAAGGCTCACAGTTGAATCCGAAATCGGATGTCCTCCTGAATTCCTGATAACAGGGAAAGTGTTATGTAGTGTCATGGCCATGTTTGAACGTAAAAGTAAAGGAAACAATGTTTTCGAGATTCAAACCTGTCATAAAACAAAAATGTAGGCGAGCTGGCCACTTTTGAGTAGTTAGCAGTCTGCGCAGCTGAATAAGGACCTCTATCATAAACATGGACCTCTACTCTACTCTGAGTGTACTTTATCTATTTCGCACCGTGTGTATTAAACTTAATTTTTGCTGACTTCATCATTGACCAGTCTTGTGAAATTTGCTTGTCTTCGACTGAGCTATTAGTGGATTTGATGTCCTTGTTTCAGATTATTTTAGAAATTGTATGTGTTTGTGTTGATTATGCGATTATATGCATGTATTATATAACAGTATATAGTGATATATATTAGTAGTGTACAGTGAATAATATATATATATATATATTATAATATATAATATTATATATATAATATATACTCTTTATAAGAGTAGTGCATTAGCAATAATATATTTTTCAGAAGATTAACTACTTCAAATGCTTGTAAAACATGTAAACCGTTCGCGATATCTTTGGTGTGGTTAATGTTTGTCTGGGAATTGGTGCTCAGTCACCTGAGAAAGGTTTTGGTGCCGAATATAGTGACCTTTTTCCGAATATTTCTGATTTTGAGACTCAAGCATTTGTTCGTTATATCTAATAATGTGTTAATTATATTACGTTCGTACAGTTCGTTTACAAGCTACAGGCGATAAAGATAGCCTACAACATGAGCCTCTCAAAAATGCCCAAGCTATACTCGTGACGTTACACGGAAGTCACCTTTAAAAAAAAAAATCAGAAATGATGAAAGAGATAGCAAGAAATTAAATTATCATATTACAGTAAATCAATGAAACGTCTATATTTAACGCGAAAGCAAATTAAAATGTCATTATTTGGTGATAAATTAACATTTTTTCGGGCTCTAAGTAATGCGAAATTAGCTTGCTTAAGAGCACGTATGTCATCAAACGTCATCGAATTGGAGGGTCGTGCGCATATCAAGACAGTACTTGCCTAATAACTTGTTGAAGATGCGGAGAAAAAAGCAACGCCTTAGAAACCACGGAAGATTAATCAACAGTAAATCACGTGCTTATTTCATTTATTTTTTGGCATAATCGCCGACGGGCATAAATCATGTTAATTGGCGAAGTCACATAGATAAAACATAACGAGGCAAAAGCAATAAACATATTATTTGCCGTTATTTGTGTTTTATCACAAGAAGAAGTTTTCCGTGTTCATCTAGGACGTGTGAAAGTTGTGTAAATATTTCAATTAGTCTATTCCTGTGTTATTCATTTACGAAAATTATAGTGGTATATTGCTTTGCATAATCAAAAAGTGCCGATGAAACTGGGCACGTTTATTCTGAAACCCATGCACGCAGGAAGATTGCAAAGCAGGATGAAAAGCGGATTTCGCCCATCTGGTAAGACTAGGTACGTCTGAATAATTCGCTGATATGTGCTGAAATAACGTTTTATAGACGATTTAAACATCAAAATACGATAAATTCCTCACAAAGTTTAATTCTTGCATCCAGGGAATGAGGTAGACTGAAACATATGTTTTGTCAGTCCCCGCACTAGAGCGTTTCCTATCAAACACTTTTCCCAACGTATTTAACGTTACTTTACGTCATATATCATGCGTCATATCAGCAAATAATCAGCCAATCAGCGATGGAAGTTGACCGGGTAAACCGGTCCCGACTTTTAGGACTGAATATTAAATGAATAAGAGGTTTCTTTGAAAATGTGAAAGCGTCACAAGTCATTTTCGAGCATGCACCACAACCTGGCTATCTTAACTCAAAACCCCATGTTAAAGGTGAACTATTCCCTTAAATCTAAAAAAATAAAACTGCCACAGCTGGCTCTGGCGCCCGAGATTGCCTTATACACTAATTTTCAGATTTTTTACAAAAATAAGGGTGCTAGCCTTGGTCGATTTGTCGTGGAATGCCCCAGCAGGCGGGCGCAGTTACTGATCTTGTCGCGTGACACGATCACAGGGCCGCGCATCAGCGTAGGTGCGGAACAATGAGGCGAGGTCCGCAGGCTCACCCAGCACACATGCTTTGTGAGCAACAATCGCCGTCTGGTAATCGCACATCTGGCGAGTGGCGAGGCGCCAGGAGGTTCAGGTCATCTCGCACGCGAGACACATGATCATATTTTTTTACTCCAGTAACGACCCTGGTTGCAAAATTCTCTTATTTGATCAGTCTGTTTACGTTAGCAGCTGAACCATTTCCATATACAGAGATACAGTATCTCACGCACGAGATGACCAGACCGTGCACAATAATAAGTATCACGTTCTGCTAGGCGTGCAGGCTTTAGTGTGTGCGTATGTTCGTCTAGATTCGGTACAATTTTTTACTTCGGGAGAAAAAGTCACATCGCTTAGTGTGGTTGACTCAGCAATCAGCATAATGTAAAGATGCCATCAATGTCCCAGATAAAATCGGAATCTTTGCATCATGGATTGATGTGATGTTTGCCCCATCAACTGAATAGAAAACTCGAACCATGTAAAGGCCTGTTAAGCGTGTCGTAAACCGTCATATTGTATCAGCTTGTGACATGGTTTTAGTTTACTGTTGTTGCGTTGGTGTGGCCTACAGCCCCCCAACTTAAAACGTGTCCCTTCAACTGTAATCAGATTCGAAAATAGCAAATAACATTAGAAGGACTCTTCTCCAGCTGGAAACACACGACATTTTGCCTCACTGAGTTATTATAACCGTCGCCCTATGAGAGCTTTTCTCACCTTCGACCTACGGGGGGGGGTCCTAAAACACCATTAACTTCCAAACCAAGCAACATAAAGCAACGCGGTAAAAAACAGGATGTTGCCTGTCACGAGAAGAATCTAACAGTACATAATTTTAAGGTTTCAGGTCAACGGGTAACCTTCTAGGTCAAGTGAATGACCCAAAATCGACCACATCCAAAATTAGCGATTTTGCTCTGTTCGTCGTCATTATCAAAGTTATGACAATACAATGATTTGGTTAGCGTCAAAATGTTGGCCGTTGAATTAGCCTATCTGACCGATATCGTTTTTGGTGTCTGGGTTAGTTAATAACCACTTAGGTCACGAAAATCGTCACCATAAACGAAAATTGCTATGGGCAATTAGCATTAGCAGCCTCGACCCGATCACGTTCACAATAGCGATCAGAAAACCTCAAAACTAGAAATAAATAGTTGTAAATAAAAATACATGTTTCTAGACCAGTTTATTCTCAGAAATAAAAACATGTATCTATTTGTCTGTATCTGGTCAAAAAAAGGACCCAAAAGTTCTTATGTAAATTACGACATGAGCTTCTTATACTTAGTGAGCCGTCAAAATAAGAGATATTGCTTTGAAATTTTGTTTGAGTATTTTTCTTTCTCAGTCCTCTCACATATATTCCGGTTTCTTACAGCTTTAAATTTTTTAATTGTATAGTGATTTTTCCCCATTTCTTTTTGGGGGTAAAAAATGGAAAATGTCATTTAGAAGACAATGCCATTTTATATCTTAAACGTTATTTGTTTCCAATTTTCTGAAAAACTATATTTTCTATAATTTTTCAATATTTATCGCTTTTCCACGTCCATAACGTCACTAAAACGTCATTTTTGCCTAAGCTTCTCAACAAATTTTAATAAAATTTCGACAGCATACGTATAATTGTTGTACAGTCAGCTAATAAAAAAATTCATGAAGATCATCTTCATTCTACATGTGTAAACAGTTATGCAAGAAAAACCTCAGGGGGTCACTTTCGGACCCCTCCCTCCGTAGGGCGAGGGTTAAGAAAATAATATTATGCTAAGCCTCGTGTAATACATTGGACAAGGATTGATATGCATTACAATAGTATATGCTGTTGTAAAGCCTATGACGAAATCTTATGTTAACCCTCGCACCGCCGGGGGCGGATATTCCCCCCCCCCCCGAGGTTGTTCAAAATTAAGAGTAGCGGTAAAACGTCGGTGCGCAGCGCCATCAAATTTGCACAGCTAAATAGCGATCAGTTACCCACATTTTGTGAAAGTTTTGCCTCCTAAATTTTAAGGTTACTTTGTCAGGTCACATTAAATGACAAAAAATTAAGTCACGTTTTTGAAAGTTTGACATCCTGCCAAAGCCGCAGTGGTCAACCAAATAGCTTGAAACTCACAGTGTGTAAAGAAAACATATGTTTCTACAATTCGTTAATATCCAATTTATGATATCGGTGACCTCAGGTCATGTCAATCTCGTGACTTCCCATTATAAGTCAAAGGGAAAAATTGAAATACGCACCAATCGAACAAACCTAGCTAAATATAATCACTTTTCTTCAATATCACTTTTTTGGAGCTATGCAGAAGAATGAAAGTTTGAATTATCTTCCTTGACCTCTATGAGGTCAAATAAAATGTGTCCCAGCCCCCAGGGACATAATCGGTTTTTGTACAACACCTAAGTCATATTCTACGTGGGGCAGAGTGATAGGGTTTTCACCATTGTGCTTCTCTTATTAATGGTCATCAAGTGATATACAATTTGACTTGACCTTTACATGCCCTCAGGTCAGGTAAGGCAATTTTGTATTTGCCTTATATCATCCGATATATGATTCGATGCGCCGTAACGAGATAAACATAATTATGTCAAAAGCGTTATTCTAGCTTGTATAAATACAAAGTTAAAAGCAAAAAAAATATGATAAATTAAGGATTTTACATTTACTGACTTCTGGAGTATTAACTATTAAGCCTATTGCAAATCTAAGGATATGCTGCAGAAAGAGCGTTTTAAGGAAGTTGCCGTGCTTTTTACTATATGTTCCTAGCTATGTTAGTTACTGAGCTAGCCCGGATTATGTGAAGCAATGTTCAATTTACTCGAAATATGGGAATATTTTACCTGTTTTGACCTCTGGTGACATCAATATTGACCTGATCAAAAGATCACTTTGTATTTTTTATGGTACTCGTTACGGCCTACCTAACGCCGTTTTCCGCTTCTCGTTACGTTGCGCAGTTATGGAGATCTCTGAGGGGCGGTTATCCGCCACCCCCCCCGTCGGTTCTAAGTTGGCTCAGGCACCCGTCGGTACGAGATGTAAGGACTGGACACTGACCGCCTTGATAAAGCACTACAATGGCTGCGACAAAATGGATGACTCAGTGCCATATGGTTCGATATTTGGATGTTAAGCACAACAAGTAGATGTTGCGTCTTCTTCAAGGAACAAATACTCGAAGTGGCGAGCAGCCCGGGACCATTTTGAATTCCCCGCCGACTATCGCCATAACTGCGGTTGGCTGGCCTGCTGTGCTGAGTTGGTATCTCCCTTGCTGAACAGTGGTGGTGGCTGTCCTGCTGTGCTGAGTTGGTATCTCCCTGCTGACAGTAGTGGTGGCCATGCCTGCTCTCTATTGTATCTCCCTTGCTGAACAGTGGTGGTGCCGCTGGCCTGCTGTGCTGAGTTGGTATCTCCGCCTGCTGACAGTGGTGGGTGGCTGGACTGCTGCTGAGTAGGTATCTCCCTTTCTGACAGGGGTGGTGGACTGGACTGCTTGTGCTGAGTTGTATCTCCGTGCTGACAGTGGTGGTGGCCTGTCCTGCTGGCCTGTGATTTGGTAGCTCCCTGCTGACAGTGGTGGTGGCTGGCCTGCTGTGCTGTTGGTATCGTCTCCCTGGCTGACAGTGGTGGTGGCTTGGACTGCGTGCTGAGTTGTTATCTTCCCTGCTCGCTCACTTTGGTGTGCGCCTGCTGTGCTGAGTTGTATCTCCCTGCTGACAGTGTGTGCTGGCCGCTGTGCTGACGTTGGTATCTCCCTGCTGACAGTTGTGGTGGCTGGCCCTGCCTCTGCTGAGTTGGTATCTCCCTGCTGACAGTGGTGGTGGCTGGCCTGCTGTGCTGAGTTGGTATCTCCCTGTTATACTTTTGAGCACTGACTGCTACCGGTCATCGTGATTTACTATCCGAGGCAAATGTATATGAAATACTACCTTCATTTCAATATTTTGCATCATACCGAGATGTGCAACCAAGACAAGGGGTTAACTGAGACCTGGCTCCACTCACGGTCTGGTGCAAATATCAAAATTGAATTTTCCATGTCCTAAAATCAAAGTTTTCACGCCGTTTCGCGGCGTCACATCTACGACCATCGCCAAGACGAAGCCATCGTCATCGTGTTCGGTTCGTCGTGACGCAGAATTTAATTAATAAAGTTTTAGCTTTTTATCCTCTACAAGGCCCACCGTCTGTATTTCTGGAGTTAATCAGGCAAACCCGTGAATATTAAGCGCCGTTTGGTGCCGCTAAGTAACAAGCGCGTATACTATAGCAGAAAAATTAGCATTAACCTGCGCCCCGCTAGGGTCTCCAGCCGAACTCGCCCCCTGAGTGGGGCAGATTTTGCCCCCTCGTTATCTTCCGTGCTAATTGCCGCAGCAAGTCGCGCACGGTGGTTATCAAAGGCTCTCAAAGATATGCGTCCAAAGCATGCGCAATATTTTTGAAATAAGGTCCGATGTCAGGTCACTGTCAGGTCAAATGTCAAAATTGAAATACATCAGTTTTTGGACATAATTTCCATTTAAAGCCTTAGATTAATTATTTTTTGCACAAAGTGCTCTCAAAGGTATAATAAATCTCCCGCAAGAGGCAAAAGTGAAATTGTAAGCAAAGGTCAAGGTCAAGATCGGGTCACAAAAAGTAACTGTTGGTAAGAGGTTTACGAATGTCACGCAACACATGTTTTATGTTTTTTACGCGGATAATTCGATATAAGGAGCCATTTGTACAACCTGACACCATAAGAGGTCAAAGGGGTCATACATAAGAGTTAAAATTCCTAAAATTAAATAATGTAAATAAAAATACACGCTTTAAACTCTTTTGTCTCAGAAATACAGCTGTGGCATTTATTTGTCTATATCTGACCAATATAAATCAAAAAAGTATTTAAAAAATACGTCATAAGTTACTTTTACTTGGGGAGCAATGAGTCAGTCAAAAATGCAGATAGTACTTTGAAATTTGGTTTAAATATCGTCTACAATCAGTCTTTCACGTACAATTCGTTCTTTAATATATTTAAAAATGGTTTCGTTAGTCATTTGAGAATGACATATTAAAGACAACGTAAATTACGTCCTGTAGTTACTTTTCGTTAGTAGTTTGCTTTTAAACTCCATTTCCTTACGATTTTTTCAAAAATTCATAGTTTTTCCACCAAAAAATGACATTACATGACGTCATTAAAACGTATTTTCTACCAAAGCTTTTCATTGAATACAACGAAATTTTTCGAGCAGAAGAAAACTTGATGTAGCTCAAGGTATTGCAAGTTTTACGTTGATGTTTGCCATTTTTTGCTTTGTTATTTATACAATTATGGAGGGGGCAGATTATGCCCTCCAGTAAGTCGCGGATTAATAATACTGCAAGTTTATAGATACACACAGAAAAGGAGGTATATATTTGTATCATTGTATCCGACCATCGCTAAAAAAATGACGACGCCTCTGTGTAGAGTTGCAGACGGGCTGACGACGCACTCCCTACCCCTCCCCCAACTGGATCCTCCTCCCCCTAAGAAATCACACACGGCTAGATGCCCCGTTGGGTTTGACAGCTCAGTAGATGTCGTAGGACTGGCTCTGACGGTGCGCCTGGCCTTGGTGACTGGGAGAGGCTGGAATCTTGAGTCAGGGGTTAATCAAAATGAGCCAAAAGTTGAGTCTTCTAAAAACTAATTGTCTGTCTGCTTGAGACAGAGTTAAGTCAGGGATGACAGCAAATGAGTCAAAGTTGAATCAACTAAAAAACATCCACTTGAGTCAGAGTTGAGCCACTCTCCCTTAAAAAAGAGTCAGAGTCGAGTCAGTCTAAAAAATATGAGTCGAGTACAACTCTGACCACCATATGAGTCGAGTACAACTCTGACCACCATATGAGTCGATTACAACTCTGACCACCAGGAAGTCGAATACAACTCTGACCACCATATGAGTCGAGTACAACTCTGACCACCATATGAGTCGAGTACAATCTCTGACCACCATACGAGTCGAGTACAACTCTGACCACCATATGAGTCGAGTACAACTCTGACCACCATATGAGTCGAGTACAACTCTTGACCAGCCATTATGAAGTCTATTAACAACTCTGACCACCAGGAAGTGGAATACCCAACTCTGACCACTCATATGAGTCGAGTACAACTGCTGACCACCAATGAGTCGAGTCATCCTCTGACCACCATGACGAGATCGGTTACAAACTCTGACCACGCATATGAGTCGAGTTACAACATCTGACCACCATGAGTCGAGTACAACTCGACCACGCCATATGAGTTCGAGTACAACGCTGACCACCATGCATGGAGTACGATTACACTCTGACCACCATATGAGTCGTACAACTCTGACCACCATATGAAGCGTCGGTACGTACCAACTCTGACCAGCCAGTATGAGTCGAGAACAACTCTGACCACCCATATGAGTCGAGCACAACTCGTGACCACCATAAATGAGTAACGAGTACATCTCTACCTACCATATGAGTCGGAAACAACTCGAACCACCATATGAGTCTATTACAACTCTGACCACCAGGAAGCGAAATACATATCTTTGACCACCATATGAGTCGAGTACAACTCTGACCACCATATGAGTCGAGTACATCTCTGACCACCATATGAGTCGAGTACAACTCTGGCCACCATATGAGTCGAGTACAACTCTGAACACCATACGAGTCGAGTACAACTCTGATCACCAGGAAGTCGAGTACAACTCTGACCACCAGGAAGTCGAGTACAACTCTGACCACCAGGAAGTCGAGCGCAACTCTGACCACCAGGAAGTCGAGTACAACTCTGACCACCAGGAAGTCGAGTACAACTCTGACCACCAGGAAGTGGTCTGCGATCTAGCTCACTTTACGGATGTGAGGGGGATGAAGGACAGCTGGATGTTGGAACTCTTCCACACCCCGCCTCCGAGTCGTCTGTCGTATTTCCTCACCAGTGAGAATTCAGAAGTACAGTCATTCTTGCTGCACAGAATAAGTGAAGCATTGCCGGGGATTATGGGACACGCAATAGCAGCAGAATATAAAAGGGCAGTTTTCAGCAGCGCTAGGCAGAAGCTGTAACAGTAAAAAGCTGCTGCCTGTTTGGAAGTTGCCTGCCATTCACTTCAGTCCATCCGCGCCTTTACTTCAGTCCATCCGCGCCTTTCATTTCTCGCTTTGTTATGAGGAAATGAGCTTACATTCCTGTGTCTTGGAAAGTTGCTATTCATTCGTGTCGGAAAACAACCGTAGACTCCAGGTAATAAGTTGTTATCTAAACCAGCCTTTCAGGCGATCTTCTATACCAGTGTCCTTGTCGTTCTTACGAGTCTGGTGTTCTTCAACAAGGAAGTAAAATGATTCTTCAAAGGAAGATTGACAGGTGCGCACACGATATTTTCGTAAGGGGAGTACGACCCCAAGGTCAGACGATGAGGGGACCCACCATTGGGGATCCAATAAAGACCCCTCTACATATTTTACAATTTTGATAGGTAGTCGATAGCGCACTAGAAAAAAGATAGTAGGGAGATGCTCCCAGTGGCGGATCCAGGGGGAGGGGGTCACGGGAGTCATGACACCCCCCCCCCTGGGCCGTGGAGGGGCACCACTACACCAGGGGCACCAGGAGCACCAGGGACACCACCAAAATAAAACAAAAAAATCCGCGCCGCTTTTTTTCTCTGCGCACCACTGCACCGAGGCAACACCAAATTAAAGAAGAAAAAAACGCGCCGCTACGCGACACGGAATATTTGCCTTGTGTGAAGGGGCAATACCGCGTTGCTTTGCATTAGGGGCACCACCGCGCCGGTGTACAAGGGGCACCACCGCGCCGGTGTATCAGGGGCACCACCGCGCTGGTGTACCAGAGGCACCACCGCGCAGGCGTACCAGTACCACGACCGCGCCGGCGCACCAGGGCAAACACTGTGCCGGTGTAGCAGGGAAGGTGCACCACCGGGCGCCGTGTCGGTATGCGGCACTGCGGGCCATGGGAAGGCACCGGGCACCCTTCAATCCAGGAGGATGACGAGGCTCTGGTGTTCATGGTGACCCGTTGCCCCCATTACATTGCTGAAAACCCACATATTTTAAGCGAAATAGTGCAAAATATGACATAAAAACGCGCCGCACGTGCGTCCTGATAAATCCTCGATATCACGTTGTTTGTTGACTGTTGTTTTTTGTCAAGAACGAACCCATAAGGACCGCCATCATTTGGGCTTTTTATAATGTGTTTTCATGGCTAGAATTCCATGAAGCGCATCTGAAATTGGTAAGTAACTGCAACCAAGATGTAATAATTTTGTTATAAAAAAAATGTGCAACTGCGCCGAAATTCCTTCTATCTTTGCGGTGGAAAAATCTCATTGAGGGGCTGCATTGGTGCCCTTTGGCTGGTACACATAGATCTTAGAACCTTTCTAATGGAGCCTAGTTATCCAGACCAAATAATAAAACGCGGCGCGAATCAATCAGTGTTCTTCTCCATGGTACAGAAACGTCTGATATAGACAAGGGCGGATCCAGGGGGCCAAAGGGCCCATGCCCCCCCAAAGGTCCTGAGACTATTTCCCCCCCCCCAAACAGTCGGACGTACAGCTGTAAAAATTGTTTTTGCAACAGTCAAAATACAGCCGCCCACAGTGAAAACTCGGAAGAATTGCTCGCCGCTTCGCGGACATAACACAAAATACGGCAATTGGTTGAATGATAAAAATCGGGGAAGAAATTGGAAAAGAACTAATTAAGTGTATGCAGTCTCCCCTTGACGGTTAATCTATTATGCTCGTTGTCCAAGCTGGACCAAAAAATGGCTAATAGTGGGATCAGGCCAGGACCATCTCCCCAACCATTCCGTCCCAGGCTCCTCCAATCCGTAGGGACCATTTATGTGCGGAAAAGCCGTCGCCGCTTGCTGTTTTCAAACCATTTGCACTGCTACCAATTGTTTGTTGCAGTTCGGCGCATATGTATACAGTTATAATTATTCCATATACCTAAGTTATTAAGCACTTACTTCCACCAGTCATCGTAATTTAGTATCCGAAGAATATATATTTATTAAAAACTACATTAATTTCAATATTTGTATCAAACCGAAATGTGCGGCCAGGCATAGGGGTTATCTGAGTCTGGTTCCAATATTAAATTGTCGTTTTCCACGACCTAAAATTAAACTTTTACGGTCACTTCGCGGCGTTCACATCGGTACGCCATCGTACATAACGAAAGCCATCGCCATCGTCTTTCGTTTCATGAACGGTGAATGAAATGAATGAGCAGTTTTAGCTTTGTATTCTCTACAAGGCACTCTACAAGCCTATGTTTCTGTTTTTCAGGCGAACCCGTAAAAATTTCGTGCCGCTTCGCGGCTATAAATAACAAATACCTATTTTAATATAAAGTCAACATTACACAATGCTGCAAAAGCTTACATACACGCATAAAAGTGGGTTACATTTTTGCGTCATTTCAGCCCATCCCCCCGCTAAAAATTATCGGCGACACCCTTGGGTAAAGTTGACAATTGAAATAGTTTTGCTCTGGTACTGTAAGACAATGTCGGAACAATACAAACTGCAAGCCTTTTTTCGATAAACCAAAGAAGCCGAAAAAATGGGGAAAAAATCAAAGCTAAAGAAATTATAAGAAATCCTGTGGTTGCAAAATAAAGTGGAACCAAATCCGGCGGAGAAATTCGAAATGGGGTAGGTTAGGCCCCTAAAAAACGGTTGCCCCCCCCCCCCCCGAAAAAAAAACGGCCGGCTGGATCCGCCCTTAGATATAGACTGTATGTCTACGTCTACACACAACACACTGGTTGCCGCCGCAGAGGCTAAGGGGTAGGACATGGCGGCCATGGCCCAGCCTTTGTCCTTACATGGGGAGGCAACATGTCCTTTGACCCCACCTTTTGCTCCAGACATATTCCCTCGTTTTGACCCTGCATCCTGGTTTCAATAAGAAAAATTCGTTCTCCAGCCGCCGCTCAAAACCTTGAATTGTGACGCCGCGAACGGCGCAATGATCGTTGTATGCAAAGGCAGATCTAGGGGGCATGGGGCCATGCTCCCCCAAAGGTCCTTAAACTATGATTTTCACCCCGAAACAAAAATGGTCAGACAAATGGTCGGCCTCTGCAAATTTATCGTAAAAATTGTATTTGCAGCGGACAGTCAAAATCCAGCTACCCACAGTCAAAAACGGGAAAATTTCGCGCCGCTTCGTGGCACATGCAGGACACAAGTTTCACAGCTAAATACATTTGGAAAATGGGAAAATAAATTGCATTAAGTGTTTGACATAGGCTCTCCCTAGCAGTAAGTGCTGGTCCCAGGGACCAATATTCTGCATTATGCCGAGATGTGCAACCAGGAAAAGAAAGGGGGTTGCTTGAGGCTTGGCGCTACTCGGGGTCTGGTTTCAATATTAAAATTAATTTCCCACGACCTAAAATCAAAATTTTCACGCCACTTCGCGGCGTCACATCAGTCATCAGTTACCATCGTCATAACGAACGAAAAGTTTTTACGCTCAATTACTTAACTACACAACTTATACATGTGATTTTTGGCTTGAATAATTGACGCTTATAATTACAAGCGAGCGCGAAGCGCGGAGCGAGTCCTCATTGAATACCGGATTTTTCTCACATATAAGCGGCCGGACCCGCCCGCCGGCCAGACCGCGACGCTGGTCAGAAAGCTTATATCTTTGAATCCCGCATTCCGATTGACCAAAGCGGTTTTCGCCATCTCATAGCCCCATCAATGACATTATGATTATTTACATGTTTTATCAGTGATGGGTCAGCATGGCGCTGACACGTGCCGCGTCAGGGGTGTCAGAAAGTATATCCTGCTCGTAGCTTGAGAACGGCTGCGACCTATAAAGACTAATTGATGTTAAGGCTGGAGACCACACCACTGGCAATTAATGCACAGGTTCCAAACTTTGAGTCACACTGCACGTGCGCACGTGCCGCACAGCCCTGTTCGTCAACGAAAATACATGCAAAAAACATCGTTGCAATTACCGGACCATATCTCGCAAACCAAAAAGCTTAATAGACACGGGTCAAACACAGACGCAGTAGAGAAACGATCCGCCCGGCGTAGCACTATGTGTCGATCAAGCGGCGCGTTTGGAACGTGCAAAGTACTGGCTATTAACAAGCGCAAATCATAGTTTTATGACGTTCTCACATTAAATCAGTACTCGAGCACCTATGGGGACGTTTGAAGCGATGAAACAAACACCAATCTTGTAGACCAATGTACCGGGTCTTCTAAAATTGGCATGGCAAAAATAGGTTTTAATGCAGAATTATTTCGCTGGTAAATCTGCCTGGGTTAATATTTTTATTTTAACATTCTTAACATTTCCTTTCATACAACGCCGGTAGCTTTCAAAACCAAAGGTCAGGTACCGGAATGGAAGCTAAAATATAGAATGCCATAGCGTAGAACTTCGAATCAGGTGGTATGCAAGCTTCGCCATGCTCACGAGAATACCACCGCTAATGAACTGTGGTTGTCTGAATGGTGCGCTGCTGTCGGAATGCTTATTGATCGCAACCATAGCATGTATAGCTCATGATAGAGGGCGAATATGCTTGTGATCAAGAATAGACGCGCTTCAAAATGGAACCTATACTGATTAAAGTTTAGCTCTGATGTGATGTCGCTGGAGCTCTTGATCTCGGATGCGACTAGTGGGCAAAAACCTGAAGTCACATTAGGCGAATACTAATGAAAGAATAGCGGATGCCGTCTGCGACTCATACGGAGACTTCGAACCTCACTGGATCGGTGGTTCGTGGTCTGATGTGTGCGTAACGTCACCGGCTGATACTGTGAGTATCGGACTCTCGCCTCGATTATCGACTCTGGGTTGCCTGATGGTTTATATAGCACTGGCTTGTTCTACGGTATGCGTTTACACGATAGCGAACTGCTGCTCTCTCTAGATCGCGGGAGCTGCTGAGTTGCTCCAGTGAGATTACATCGGACTGATTGTCTCACATATATGCTGGGCCGACCGCGTGCTCGGGCGCCGACGCGACCGCTGGGTCAGAAGCTTATATCTTTTGAACCCGCTATCCGATTGACAAGCGGTCTTCGGGTCAATCAGATAGCCCATGCAACGACATTAGTGATTGATTGCACATGTTTTTTATCATTGTGATGGTCAGCACGGCGCGTGACACGTGCGCGTCAGGGGGTCAGAAATATATCCTGCTAGCTGGAGAAACGGCGTGGGGACCTATAAAGCTAAAATTTGGTGTGGAGTGGGAAGACCACACCAACTGGCTATGCTTGCACAGATCAAACTCTGGCTTCGTCACACTGCGCACGTGGCACGTGCACCCCTGGTTTTTCGTCCACGAAAATACATGCAAACATCGTTGCAATACCGACCTATATCTCTCGGCAACCAAAAAGTCGCAAAGACACGGTCAAACACAGAGCGAGAGAAACGATTTCCGCCCGGCTAGCACTATGGTCGATCAGCGGGCGCGTGGAACGTGCAAAGTTACTGGCTATATAAGCGCAAATCATATTTTATGGACGTCTTCAACAATTTTGAATTCATGCTCAGCACCTATGGGACGTTAGCGATGAAACAAACACCAAATCTGTAGGACCAATGTAACCGTTGTCTCAAAATGCATGCCAAAAACATTAGGTTTTAATGCAGTATTTCGCTGTTTAAATACTGTCTGTAATAGTTTTATTACAGATTTTATAATATTTTCTTAATTAACCACCGCCGTAGCTTCAAAACAAAGAGGTGCTAAGGAGTGAGAAAAAATGATGCGGCTGTAAAGCGCAGTCAATATCCATCTAGATACACCCTAAAATATTTTTTGCCTTACAAACATGAAGCTTATAATTGCAAATGTTAAACAAATAACGCTTCAGAGAACTATTTTAGTTTTAAGTATCGATTTTAGTCGGATTCTATTTGCGACGGCAAAACACACATAGCGAAGAATAATTAAAAAAGCATGCTGCTTATGAATACGAAGACAACCTCGATTGGACGGGGATTAAGATTTGACGCGGATTTATTCGGACTCGCTCGTCCTTCGCCGTTTAAGGCGTCTTACTGGTTTTATAATATGTTGGTAAGAATAAAATATGTTACCAAATTGTGGTTTGGTGGTAATTAGCAATATAATTATTGATATAATAGTTGTGATTGTGTCTATCTCCACCAAAACGAATCTTTTCAAATGATTCAGAATGATTCAGAAGCATTCTGTGGCGTGGGACGCTATTGGACGCAATAGACACGCCCAATAGACTCTCCGCAATTGACACACAATGGACTTGCCCAATGCAATAGACTAGCGAATCGATTCTAGCACATCATTGCGCATGCACAGACCAACCTGTGATCCATGACGCTGCCAGATTTAGTGACTATGTATGACGGTATGCTTAATTGAACCAATGGACTCTAGACGCATATGTTCTTTAAAAACGACAAATTTTGTATCATAAACTTGTTACGAGCTCAATTTGCGTTTTTATTACTATTGAATAGCGATAATATCGCCTAAATCAGCAATTTATTTTTCTTGGAATATACCAGTAAAGCGCCGTAGTTGGCGATGAATGAGAGAGCGTGAAGGAAATGCACCAATGGTGAATTTCAAGGGCGGTGCCACAGGGGGGACGGTGGGACGCGTCCCCTTCAATATTTTCGAACTTTAACATTACGCCTTTGGACGTTGCATGAAAGAATCGACTTCAAAATGCCTCCGCCCCCCTACTTTCGGAAGGTGACGCCGCCCTTGGTGAATTTCAACTCAATCGGGCAAGCAGTTTCTGAGATACAAAAAGGTGCGCACGTGCAGAGCCACCCCATACCTAACTTGTGAAAAAGCGGCGGCTGAGAGGTCCCTATCCACTCACCAAATTCGAACGCAATTGGTTCAGCCGTTCCTCAGATATAGAATAGGGGTGTGCACGTCCGCATGTGCAGAGGCACCCTACCATTGACCTGTGGAAAAGCAACGGCTGAGGGGTCCCTAACCAGTAACCACAAATTAAATTAGAACACAATCGGTTCAGCTATTCCTGAGATATAAAATAGGGTGTGCACGTCCGCACGTGCAGAGGCATTCCACCCCTGACTAGTGTAAAAGCGGTGGCTGAGGGGTCCCTAACCTCACACCAAATTCGAACACTATTAGCCCAGCCGTTGCGGAGTTCTTGCGACAAAACACCTTTGAACACCCCTCACGCGGCACGCACCACGCGCAGTGGTAGTCACCCACATGCATCGGCACTGGTAAAAAAAAAGATTGATTGGATGGGGCTGCTCAGCAAAGAAGACCGTTTGTCAATGAGACGTGCGGTTGCAGAGATATGACCTTCTCAAATGCGTCGCCACGGGTTGAGTCGGGCCGCTCATGATCATATTTTTCCCATTTACCATATGCCGAGCAATGCAAAAAGCATTAGCGCGTGGTATTTTCCGCATTATGCACTGGCATACCGCACTGGCGACATATGGTAATAGACTTAATAAACTCTGCTGTGTATGTAGATATTTGTGATCACGGCGTTTTTCAAAACTACTGCACTCGCTTCGCTCGTGCAGTAATTTCAAAAAACGTCTCGATCACAAACATCTACATACCAGCGTCGTTCAGTAATGCTTAATACCACGTAAAGACGAGCGAGCGTTTCGCGCTCGCTCGTAATCATAAACTAAATATTGTATACCAAAACACTTAAAACATTTCATAATTCAGATTTTTCAGCGCAATAACCTTTCGTGAAAACGGCAAATATATCAATGTAATCCAATTTAGTTAAAGGGAATGTAGCACCTTGGGAGAAGTATGTAGGATGATGGACAAGAGTGCCCTGATTACGGTTCTGGCATTCATTTTTGCGAAGAATGTCGCAACTTGTTGTAATTTGACAAATATTCATATTTTTACATGCGACGTCACAACAATCTTGCGTCACCGAAATGAGTTG
>VOPJ01005226.1:0-32573 GCA_014673585.1 Semibalanus balanoides | reverse complement strand
GGAAGTGTTCTGAGAGGGCACTTATCTGCCACCGTTTTCATTCGAAGATGATTTGAAGTAGAGCTCTGCACCTAAAAATCGATCGGGTTTATTGCCGAGACGGTGCGCGTCACTAATAAACATGCCTAGTCAGACATTTTAGCGGCATGTTTTGGTCTCATGAGCCATGCACAGCCGTCATGGTGGCCTGTCTGGCCGACTGTGGGCGCTGCTTCTGAATTACGTACGCACCGTCACGGCTGACGGGTAGTTTATGAGATACGATGAGCAACGCTGCCACCACAGGAGGGGGGCCTGTACCGGGTACCCCCTGCCCACCGTCGTCCCTACGGAACCCATCCCGCCCCGAGTTGGCGCTGGTTCTCACGCGTCGGCCCAAGCAGACAGGACACGGCAGCCGGGCAGCAACATGGTCCCGGCATCTCGCTGATTGATATCGAACAGCACGATTGACTGATTGGTTAATATTTTATGCGCAGTCACGTGCAATCTGCATACACAGCGCCTGGCGTAGGGGGACACTCAGCGGAATGGTGTATTGAAATGGAGGTGTGCGGGGAGCGACGATACGATGGGTCGGGGAGGCACGCTCACGGCCTGCTTGATGAGCCGTTAGAGGTGTGCTGTCGTCCGAGGGATAAATGTGCTCAACGTTCCGTCACGGAGAACTCCGAGGAGCCGTCTGAAGTCCGCAGAAGGAGCAGGATGGGGCCCTGTAGGTGGTAAATTGTGCTCGAAGGACGGCGAACTTCGCCTGACTATTTCAAGGACGGGAAAGGGTGTGATGGGCAGAGGAAATAGATGGGGTACTGGATAATATATACTCCTTCTTCACATAAGTCCTGAAACTTAATTATAGACACAAAATTCCAATGCAGTCAAACCCTCGCCCGGGTAGGGCATAATACCTACGTGAACGGGTAGGGGAGGGGCGGTGGGAGGGGGTACGACCCCCTGGCGTTTTGCCCCTTACTAAGCTAGAGCTTCGATTAAAAACAAGCATGCTGCTTATGGCGAGAGGAAGCGGGTGATATCTAAGTTTAAGGTTCTGGTTCCTTAGGTGACCTCTGAGGCTATGTTAATGACCCCGATTTTATCAAATCGTAAATGTGTTAACATTGAACACGAATCAAGCTAAAATCGTAAATGAGCATCTCATGATGCTGAATGGGGGCCAAATTTGAAATAAGCGTCACAAAATGTCTTAGTAACTGCCACATTCCAAAAAGGTCTTGTCAGGTCATCTGAGGTCAGTGACCTCGGTTAACCTGTGGAAGCTCATGACCCCAGTGGAACATATCATTATGTAAAATGAATCCCGTATTTGAAATCAGCGTCACAAAATATCCTAAAGAACTGCCAGAAGCAAAATAAAAAGCTGTCTGAGGTTATCGAAGGTCAGTGACCTCGGTTGACATCTGAAGAGGTCAATCGAATTCACAATCTCAGAGAGGCTACAACTGTCACCTGGGAACACCTGTGCATATGGGTCTGAACAGCACACACTCGGAAACTGCACAGGTTATAAGGATTGATATTATACGCATACGGGATGCCAATGCCATTTGCACCTGACATGACCTAAAGGAAATATTCACACTTGAAACGTTGTTTTTTTATAAATTTGTCCAATGCTTTTGTAGGGATGGCTTTCCGAGGTCAAGAACCCGCGCTAAGCGACTCGTTGCGCCTGGTCCTGACCATCAGACCACCGCGATCGAGACAATTCCTGTTGCCGGCAGAATTTAGAGACGAAAGTTTCTACGTGCGCCGACAATACCTGGACACGGTCCGCCCCGCTCGCTGACGTGCACCTGTGCCTTGAGTGCGACCGTGCCGCAATCGGCTGCAGGCCATCCAGTTCAGGAGCAAATCAGCGAGCGCCGGAGCGATCGAGACCCAGGCTGGCCACTCTTTGAGATAGGTCAGAAAGACCAGCGTCTCCGCGACTGGCTACAGGGCGAAAGTTGTCTTGAAAATTCAACCACGGTGCATCTTGAGCTCAAACTACGAATATGAACTTTGGTTGGACAAGTGATGGATATATGTGGAGAAGAAGTAATTTCACTTTTGTATTTCAGAGAATCGTACGATAGCAGGTGGCGTTCTGCTCCGCCCGCGAGAACACCTAGTACAGCTCTGACAAAGGGTTTAGACACGGGCAGCCCGGGCGGCTGAGCGGATATTATACGAGGCGTCTGATCAGGTACTTCACGTTGTCAGAGAGTGTCCTACCTCCGAGCCCCGTTCTGCTAGCGAATTACCGAAGCTGTTTGTTATGGGTGCCCCGAAAGAAAATGTACTAATCCTGTGTCGAAACTACTTTACGTTTGCGAGTTTATTTCTTCTAGCTCATAACTATTTTTTCGATCTGGCTCGAGCAAAACTGCTAATCTAAGTTCAAAAACCCATGTTAAAGTGAACACCTCCCTTTATAGAATCGAAGGTGCAAAGGTCACGGCGGGTCATGGGGATAATAATTTCAACATGTGGGAGGTGGTTTGTTTAATTGTTCAAAATAAATTGGTGGATAGCTACGGGAGGAGATTCCTGAAGAATACCCGATGAGTGTGGCGGTGGAGGCATCCACCTCCCCCACCCGGGCCGAGGGTTAAAGTGTGAATATAAAGTATGTATAAAAGTGTTGCGCTCGTCCTCCAAACTCGTATCCTAGGTACAAAATACATGTGTTTAAAGTGTAATTTAATCCTTTTTAAAATGTTTGCATCGCCCCCGAATCTGTTTTCTAGACACACCCTAAATTCCAATGTAGTTTAAGGTGCAATTTAATCTTTAAAAAGTTTTCAAAAAATATAAATAGACACATTAAGGTTATTAACGTCACAGTGTATGCATATATGAATACTACACCAAGAATGACGTTCAAAATGCTTGGGCGATAAACGCGACCAGTACCAAATTCGATCATTTTTCAGGGCGTTGCTTCAGCGTCCTTGTGTAAACTGCATTCCCATGCCTGTCCAGTGTCCTGAAAGACAAAAGTTATTTTTCACTCGTGTGCCGTTAGCATTTGACCATGAAGCTCAAACCATCGGCAGATTCACAGGCTGATTGAAAACACCTGTTCAAGTGTTCAGTTCGTGTTTTGCAGTATCAATTGGCGCTTACAAACAGGATTCCAACGACCGTCTGTCTAAAAATGCAGGATCGCACTGCCAAAAGCTGCGTCCGGGAAAGCGACGAGGACGTTGTAGACATGGTCATCGACGTCTCCGTTACCGAACATCCAACAGACAGCGACAAACCTGCAGCAATGAAGTCATGACGTGCAAATCTACACACGGATCGTAGCTAATCGCATTACGAGCCCCTCCCGACGCGAATTCTCGGCATGTCTGTGATGCAATCGGCATTAAGAGCAGCCCATTAGCGCCGCTATTGATAAAACTCTCGCTAAACACGCAGAATGGCGTGCTGAAGGGACGCCGCCGCCCTCGTCCACGATTAATCAGCTGATCGGTCCGATATCCTGCACGTGATACACCTGAGTTCGATGGTGCCGTCCCGACCGGTCGGCTAACGCAATGAAGCCGTCACCGCGGCCGTCAGGCTGACGGAGTTCCTGAATATGCACCCCTGCAGCCAGCTTTCAACGACACCGCCGCACCGTCCCGCGGTGTGTTCCCACGATGAGGATACAATCAATCAGCCTGGATCGCATCAATTCACCCATGGACCCCCACCGAACCACTCCAGCGTCAATCAACGTCCTCTTTATCTGACCAGCGTTGCACGAAACGTCGGACGTCGATGTACCTCGTCGTTGCGCCCCCTCCCCCCGTCCTCGTCCCACCGCGGCACGCCCCAGAGTCAGCTGGCCGATCGCTCGCGGCGAGAGCGAAGCGACCCCTGCGAGCGATGTCCGCCCAACGCATCGGCGGGCGGCGGCGGCGGCGCGGCGAGGGCGAGGGCGGCGGCGGCGCGGCGGGCGAGGCGGTGGAGGCGGCGGCGGCGGCGGTGGGGAGGGTACGTCAGTTTGGTGCGGAGCGCGGCTCGGGAGGGCGTGTGGAGGAGCGACGGTGGACGGCTGAGGCGGTGTCGGTGTGAAGATGTGGTGACGCTGGCCGAACAGCAGGGGCGTGACGCGAAGTGACCAGGTGTGACGGAGTGACGGAGTGACGGAGTGACGTGACTGACGTGACGTGACGTGACGTCGGTGACGTCGGTGACGTCGGTGGCGTACGTTGGTCACGCGGGGGACGTTGGTCGGACGGGGCCGCTATGGTCGGTTCTCGGTTGGTAACGCATCTCTTCAACATCAGGTGAGCCACCGTCGGCGTCTCTTGCCGGTCTCGTCTACCACCTCACCCTTCCCAGCGACGACTCCGCTTCGCTGGAACCCTCACGGTCACCCGTGTTCCCAGCCCGGCGACACGGAGTCTGTGTGTGTATGTCTGTGTGTCTGACGCCGCTGTGTGCGGAGCGGCAGCAGCCGCCGGGGGGAGGGAGGGGGCGTGGGGAGGAGCACCTCTCACGCAGACGCAGCTTCTGCCACACATCCCGCCCGCCGCCGCCCGCCCGCCCCGCCCCGCCCCGCCCCGCCCGCTCGCCCTAGCTCCGCTCTTCACCCCGCCCCGAGCCCGCCCTGTCCGCCGCCCCGCCCCGCCCCGCCCCCCCGCCGCCCCGCCCTTCCAGCCCGTCCCCCCGCCCTGTCCGCGCCGGCCCCGCCCCGCCCCGCTCCGCCCTGCTCCGCTTCCACCGCCCCGCCCCGCCCCGCCCCCAGCCCCGTCCCCCAACCTGCCCGCCCCCCGCCCCGCCTCCGCTCTTCCCCGCTCGGCCCCGCCCGCCCGTCCGGGTCCCTGCCCCCCCCCGCCCCACCCGCCTTGCCGACGCCCAGTGGGGAGGGCACCGCACTAGTGCACCTGCCAAGGTGTTTATTCGAACTCATGGCCGATCACGCCCTTCACGTCGAAAGTGAGAGGAACGCATAATGGATCACAGAAGCCGTAATTCAAACCTTGTCCATGTCTGGTGCGAGGAAAGCAAGTGAATCCTTCGGGCGAACTTTCAATTTTCGTTATAATACATTATTTAGAGAATTTGTCCGTATTGTTCGAAATAGGGCATAGCATATGTTATAGAGAAATGCTTGATGAAAGGAAGGCTCCGTGGGCTAAGAACAAAGAGTTGGCATTTTACATACTTGGAATGTAGTTCTGTATGGTTAATGGCATGGGTTCGAGCATTTAATTGCGTGATTATGGTGGTAGTCTTTTGGGCAGAAGCGTCATTTTGAAAATGAATTGGTAGTGCCCAGAACATGTGCCTGGATCCGGATCAGCTGAGCTCTGGTCATCTGTGTCCTGTGTCCCGGAATGCCATATCGGGGACCATCAGAATACCTGGACATCAGATCCAGGTAACAAATAAGTGGGGGATCCACAAATATACCAGATCCTGATTAATTTGTATTCCAAGGGATCCACTGGGATCCCAGATCCAACTTCGGGATCGAAGTTAATTACAACCGAAACCAAGCCGAAACCATTGACATTAGTAATTAGTATCGATTGTTATTACCACCGACTACCGAGTCGGTTCAGTGACTGTGGACTGGGACAGTGAATTTAATGTTTGTATTATAATTTTTATTTTGGACCATATGCATGACGTCATGCATTGTCATGAAGTTTGTTATGTCATGAAGGAGAAAAGAGAAACATGCCCGTTTTTTTTACGGATAGCCATCGATCGTCCAAACAAATGCCATAATTGCTCTTTTTAGCTCAAAATACCACGCATAGCCAAATTTCAAGACAACTTTAAAGGTGACATAATGCATATTCCCTTTAACCCAGCGAAGCACAATACCAAACCGTTTAACCACCACGACAGATGACATAAAGAGAATTCTCTGCCAGCGCCCTCAAGAATGCAACAAAGCATAAAAAGCAAAATAGAGCCAGTTTGGCAACTTTGGTGTTAGACTTGTCCAGAGTAAAAGAAGGCAGAAAGTATCAATTGCTGATAGCAAAGCGAATGAGCGGTTCCCCAACAGACTACGCCCCGTCGCCTAAGACAGTGATCGTCCGTGTTCACACATCCTCACCAGAGTTAGCAAGGATGTCTCCCTTCATTCATACATTCATACATTCAAGTGATAGGGCAAGTGTTGGTCATGGTCAGGTCATTTGCAGCATCCTGGTAATTTGGTGAGACCTTCCAGCTAAGTGAGGCTTGTTCACTGGCGGATCCAGAACGTCGGCTGCAGGCGATTTGGAGGGGGCTAAATTTCGAAAAGTTTCAACAAATTCGGAAAAGTCATAGGATTTGGCTTCCTTGTACACACTTGTTGACGATTTAAAACAAACGTGTCTTAGTGAAAGTTTTAATTACATTTCTATTCTCATTTGGAAAATTTGTAAGCATTTTGCGATTTCTGGCGATTTGGTGGGCGTTGCCGCCGCCAATGCGCCCCATCCCCCTTCGATCCGCTAGAGGGCTTTGCTGCTGGTTGCTTGGCCGTGCCGCTCTATTATGTGAACTAAGAGAACGTGGTGCGCGCTTGCCCTATGCATCAGCAAGCTCCTTGACGTTTCTCATCTTCAATCAGTGTCATGCACAAAAGATGTTAAAGGCATGCGATCGTCCGTGGATTAGTTGGAAAAAGTTGCAAAGCATATATAGTGGTTTACATTTTATATTAATATTTTGTTATCATGGTACAGATACGATCCTATCTTGCGTACCAAATACCCATATATTATAGGGTGTTTTGAATATATGCGAAAAGTAAAGCAAATAGCTGTGTAATTTACATTTATTCGAGTCACCATTAAATGTAAGTAACTGGCATAGCCTGCACCCCCCGTCAGTCTGTCTCACCGTGCTTCAATTATAATATCGAGACCTCAAGTTCTTCCTGATTTCCTCGGCTCAAGTCCTGTGACCATACACGTCACTTCACAGCCATATAGTGCACTGGCGCTCAACATGTCAAGTGGTCATCATATCCCCTCACGTGGAGCATGTTCTGTGCTGGGATGTTGCTCCGTCTGCACCGCAGGCAACCCAGTTCAGTGCAGCAGCTGAGTTCGCCCGAACGCCCGCGTGGGTTCTAACGGAAAACGCCCATAACGGCACCCGGTGGCCGGTGCTGGACAGAAGAGCGTACAGAACGCCCATAACGGCACCCGCTGCTGGACAGAAAAGCGTACAGATGCGTGAACACTTGACAATGTTGAAAGAACGCCGCCGCCTGTTCGCTAACGTATCCACGGATCTACCCCGGAATCCCGTTTACGCCGACTGTTCGCGGTGGTATCCCCGGATCTAACCCGGAATCCCGCTTAGGTCAGAAGCGGGAGTCGGCCGGCCTGCGTTGGTGCTTGACGCTTGTCTCTGTTGTCGCCTAGCCGGTAGTGGGTCGAACACTTTTTGCGAGCACCTGCATTGGCCTGAATTCCGCGACTGTTGCTCGGTGGCGTTCAGTTGACCGGGTTATCACAGCAAGGCACGGGGCGCTCCTTTTAACGCACTGCTGGCCGGTTAAACACAGAGTTGGTTGTTGTCTGACCCCCCCCCCCCTAGTTGTCCGACGCCCCCGAATTCCGCAGCTCGCGCTGTCCGGGGTAGCACCATGCGCCGACAGTCTCACGTCCGTCCATGGGTTGTATGCAGTGGCGCGCCGGCCGGCGGCGTCGGCGGCGCGTTGTTGGCGTTAGTGGCGCAGCTGCGGCAATGCTGGCGCGGCGCGGACGTGACTCAGCCCACGGCGAGTCTGTCTAGCGCGCCGGCACAACGTGCTTGGAGAACCCTTCCTCCCCTCCCCCTCCTCACCCTCCCCGCCCCCGCCCCATCACCTGTCTATCAAACACTGAGCCGCCCGACGGCCCCCTGGGGGCGATAGACTGCATCTTGCAGAGCAGAGGGGGGAGCGGAGGGAGGGAGGGGGAGTGCAGTGGCCGTACCGGCCCGGTGCGGGGTGGTGGGGTGACGTCATGGTGTTCGCAGTACGGGTGACGTCATATGATTCACGGGTGACGTCATACCAAGGTCGCTGTGAAGTTGCGATGTCTGAGAGGCGGTCCGCCGGTGTGTGATGACTATTGATTGTGTTTGATATTGGTGATGGGAAATGAAAGCTAGTCCGGATTTGTGTATACGTAGTAGACACAACTGTCAAACTAAGTTATTAGCCATTTGTTTCAAATAGCATGCCTGCTATATGTTATTTGTTTAAATTCCATAAATAAGATAAATATGGCACGTTTGCATCAATTGGTATAATTTGTTTATTCTCAAATTTGGCCCACTTCTATCGGATTTGCTCATTTGCTTTGCATCCACTTGCGAGTAGCGTCGCCCTGCTTACATAACTTTCCAAGCTGTGAATGCAGTCTAAGTAAAAGTAGGAATTATCGTTGAGTGCGAATGCTCACCATTTCCTCTATACAGACAATAGCAGCTTTCTTTGAGCACTGCACTCAGCTAGCAAAGACACACCCGATTTGTGCATTGTTGCTGCGACCATGCCGTGACCAATGCCGGATCCAAAGCTGCATGTCTTCGGTTAGTGGTTGGGCTTCCCATCCCCATTATTTCCCCACTCCATTATCCCCACTATTTCAGTTATTGGTTATTCCCGACCGTGAGTGCCAAGCTCAATCGCTTGACTATATCCCGATCACTTCAGTGTGGCACATTTTAAGTAACGCGTGCCACGCATTGTCCGGAGTAATATTATGCAGTTTTTCGAATAATGGGATTATTCATATATGTGACGGCGACAAACTAATTGTTTTGGCGCGGTAGCTGTCGAGTTAATAGTCCGTACGCAGACCTATCTGGATCCAGAACGGCCTTTGAAAATCCGTTTGGGTGCAGAGAGAATCTGGGAAATGTTATTTACTAATGGTGCTAAAAATCCGCACTGGCGGATCCAGGGACGGGTATCCAGGGGGCAAAATGGCCGCCCCCCAAACGCTGAAATTGGCGCAAATTTACACATTTCCTGATCTAGAAGGAGATCTACGCAACTTTTCTCAAGAAAAGTTTATCCTAAAACGTCTATAGCAATGCATAAGGGAGCAAAATCACACGATTTTTTCATTTTGATCATTTTTGTTTTTGGGGTGATACCCCCATGGCGCCAAAAACTATATCCTAGATCTGCCAATGCAAAAATCCTTAAATATTGAGAGAGAGAGAAAAAAACACGTCCGGCACCGCCACTGCTGACAGAGCTCAAGTGGTGCACCTCAGAAGCACGGTATATAGGCTTGCTTAGGTGCAATCAAGCCCGCTGTGTACGAACCGCATGTTGCATACTGACTTGACATATTTGCTCTACTTAGCACCACTATCCCGGCAAACTGTCTGGCTAGTCGCTTCAGGTCCGGCAAAAAGCCCGCCGGGCCTGAATTCAGACCCAGCGCTGTCTCCGTGGCTCCGAGCTTTGCAACTCTTAAACTCTAGTTAGAACATCAAGAGCACATCAGATTCTGCTGCCTTTTAATTTTAAGCGAAGTGAATATACGCAACGCAAAGCTCGACGCGATTTGCTATATTTTCTTTGAGCCAGTTACTAACATTTGGCAAGCATTCGTATCTTCAGATAGGGCAGTAATGATAATCGGGCGGCTATATCGCTCTATATATAGAATATGCAGGTGAAATATACATGCACCGAAGTGAGCGTGACCCGACATGTTCCCTTACATCTGCAGCTTTTGAACCAATCAGGAAACATTGGTTTTGATTTTAGTTGATGCCCTTGGTGCGTGCTCAGAACCTCCACATGCGCCTACTATGCATGCACATGCAAGCCTTGTTTCAAACATGCCTACTATGCCCTTGAATTTTAACACTCCACTTGCATATTTGTGTTTACTAACATTACGGTTTCATTAACTAACATAAGTGTCACAAATACTATAAATGTATTTGCCCATACCTTCATAGAATGTTTCAGCAGATTGTCTAATGATCGCGTAACATATATAGCATAACGCCAGCATGGGTGTTTGATCAGATCACATATAGGCCATATAGCCCACGAGAGCGTTCACCACTGCACTGGGCGTGCAGTGGTGAACGCTCTCGTGGGACTGAGGTGTGCCGCCCCGTGAAGGTACTGTGTATAGTGCAGGGTCGCCTCTCCGTTCTCTGGAAACCCGGCAAGGCCGCGGATATTCATGGGCAGGCAGGCTGGGCGGCCGGGGAGTATCTGCCGGCGGATCGCTGCTGGAATTCGGGCCGGCAAGGTGTGCCGGCCGTTGTCGGGGCCCAACACGTGATACCCGGGCACTGTGCCCGACCGGCCTGGTTAGACAGCCCAGGTAACCCGGTCCGTATGGCAGGAGGGTCAGGCAGCTGGCCAGAGCGGTCAGCATGGTACAGGCACGGTAGGCCTGGGCGGTACGGGCGAATACGGGCGGATACGGGGGGATACGGGCGAATACGGGCGAATACGGGCGGATACGGGGGGATACGGGCGAATACGGGCGGATACGGGCGGTACGGGCGGTACGGGCGGATACGGGCGGATACGGGCTGATGGGAGGTGTGATGACATAGGCAGTCAGCAATGATTGGAGTGACAACAACCGGTTAGACCTATTTGTGTACGGGGTTATTTTATTGTGTGAAAATGACGCTAACAATTTGTTTTGTGTGCAATGTTTACGTTTCTAATAGTATTTTTATAATTTGTTGGCTCAAAGGCTTACACGTCACTTTTTGATTAAATGCACATTGTCTTAGTTACGTCATTACCATGGCCTGATGACTGACTTTCAGGGGGCCAAGCTTCACAGACAAGCTGTGGGGGTGGGGGGCTGAGCGGGGACTAATCGCCTTTAGAACCATCGAAATCCACAAAAAATACAGGTTTCTCCGGATTTGACCCACTTCCCGTCCAAGTTGCGGGCGGGGGGGGGGGCCTGAGAACCAAGTGTGTGTGTGTGGGGGGGGGGGCCTGAAGCTCGTCAACTGAATTAGAAAACTACATTCCTGCTGCCTGTGGAGTTGGTTGGTCCAGTAAAACCCTCAGGCCTCAGAAGATGCGATCGTGCTAGTAAAACCCTCAGGCTTCAGAAGATGCGATCGTGCTAGTAAAACCCTCAGGCCTCAGAAGATGCGATCGTGCTAGTAAAACCCTCAGGCCTCAGAAGATGTGATCGTGCTAGTTTTGCGACTTTGAAGCACTGGGGAAAATCTAACCGGTCAAGGAAAGTTTGCCTCGGGATTTTTATCCGGAGCTCTCCTGGTTAATGGTTTGGGTATGTTTTCCCGTAGTTTTCTGTGTCAGGGCCCAGGCGTCTGTCCTTGGATTGGATGGTCTTCCTCACAGTCATGCGAAGATTAGAGAATTTGCCCGGCTAGAAGAGCTCAACCACCACTAGCATTTTCCGCATTTTGGCGTGAAAACCGACGGAAAATAATGACTTTTTATCAGGAACCTACTTACGTTCCAGTTCGTTGTAGCCGAATTACTCAACCTCGCTACGCAATGGATTTGTCATGTCATCATTAGTGGTGCAGTCACTACGGGTTTGGGAGGATTAGTGGTACGGTGCTCCCGCCTACGTGACGTGATCACAATCGAAGTGACCGGTGCTGTGCTGAGAGTCGGCTGCTTAAGTGAGTTGGCTTTGACAGCTGATATGATGCAGATTATACATGATAATTATTGACGGATATTAATATAAAAACGGATGTTACTCACACTAGGCTTAAAAGTAACACTTAAAGGTTATTATATGAATTTCCATTTAATTCGAATGTCAATTTACAGAATAAGCATCATACAGCCTTGGAATTGTGAGCTGTGGTTGATTGACTGTTTCCTAAACTTAATCGGCCCGACATTGTGTTTTGCTGCAGCCGTCGACAAGTGGTTCTGCTTCAGCCGTCACTGCAACATTCATAAATGTCGAAACACGCAGCAACATCCCATCTCATCAATACCCACCTCTTCCGCTTTTCCTCCAACCGTCCACCTCTTCTGCACCCGGTGGATGGCACCCGCATCCAAGGCTAAGAACACCCGCATCTGATGCGACTCAAACTCTGCACCTCTGTTCCTCTCTTTCCACTACGCCTTAACTCTCGACCTCTTCTGGAACGGGTGGAACCAGTGCAAGCTGTAGCACAATCGGCCCCAGCCATAACAATAGCACCCGGATGGCACTGCACTCTCTGTTTGTGTCGTGCAGCTGGTCTGTGTCTCCTGTATACAGCTGTCCTTGCCGGCACGGGCGGCCTCTTGTTGAACACGGTAACAGCCTGGTGCGGCACAAGTCAGCAGCTGGGGGAGGGGGGACAGATCCAGTCTTTTTATGTTGGTTTGCAGCAGCTGGTATTAATCCGGGAGGTGAAAGGTTTAAATTTGATTCAGACACATTGAAGTAAATGTGCTTTGGTTGGGACTTTGGTGGTGTTTGCCAAGTTAAAGTGTTATCAGATGTTGAGGTCACGGGTCGCGGGTCACGGGTCACGGGTCACATGTCACATGTCACATGTCACTGGTCACTGGTCACGGGTCACGGGTCATGGGTCATGGGTCACGGGTCACAGGTCACGGGTCACGGGTCACAGGTCACGGGTCATGGGTCATGGGTCACGGGTCACGGGTCACGGGTCACGGGTCACTGGTCACGGGTCACAGGTCACCACCATAAAACGGGTTTCTTCGTTGGTCGAATACCCGGTGCGTTTTCCCGCTGCCAATGAAGTCTTCGGTCGGTTTATGCAACATTTACCGTTGTTGTTTTTTGCTCAGCGTTCACTGTTGTTGCCGACAGTGGCGGTCCAGTCGAATTCTGGAGCATGTAGTATGTGGGCTTCATGCAATTGCATGCTTGTCATACACATTTTTAACTTGCTAATAAGCATTCTTGAAGTTGTTGCACCATCCTGAAAGCCATAAAATAATATCACAGTTTTGGATGCGACTGCGTTTTATCTGCAAGTTATAACTGTTACTGTTGTACCGCTCCGCGCCTTTTCCTTCGGACATTCTACCCAGTACCCAGTACCTACTACCTACCCACCCGGTGTACCGGAGATATGCGGGTACTGGCTGTGAGTCACCCTGCGGTATCACCTGCCCTACCGGAGATACACGGCTACTGGAGCTGTGAGTCACCCTGCGGTATCACCTGCCCCAGCAGCAGCTGCCTAGAGGCAGGTGCGGGAGCATACTCTGAGCTCTCCCTCACTCTCTACCGCGCTGCCCGGCTACCGGCCCAACGCTTGGACAACACGCGAACCTTTTTGGTTCGGTTGATAGAGTACCATTTCGGGCCGCTGAATTGGGCCGATGTGGCTCGCTAGGGCCAATAACGCCAGCCCCGGAATATGAAAAGGAAAAGTAAGGCAAACTCGATTGGCAGCATCCGATGGAGCTTGTTGCCTTCCCCGCAGAGGTGACTTTTGCAGGAGGGCTCAAACCATGAGTGCAGCAATTGCTTTAGAGTAAACGCATTTGTTTCCGGTTTTCAACTTTTTTTAATTTAAAAAACACAACACAACAGCAAATTATAGCACGGGTCAACACCATAGCAAATATTAGCATGGTATAATGATACAAAACCTCAAACACAACACGATCAACACAATGTACCTAAAACAACAGCGAACACAGGCTTGCTAAGGGGTGTAGGACCGGCTGTCTGGACGATTAATAGGGGTGTGATGCGAACCGTTACCGTTGCGAACATTTTTTAGGCGACCATATGCTTAACTTTAGAATGCATTCCGTCCCGATCCTTTACAACATTTTGTCCTGTCCACCTTGCTTTATTCGAAGATGATTTATTCTGCATCTGAATTCGATTGTGCCTCATGTTCTTTATTTTTTGTTCCTTTACATCAAATTTGCGGGGTTAGTCCGAGGAGCAGTTGTATGGAGGGCGTAGGGGCAGGCCACTTTCGGACCATTTTGTTTCTCTCTCATCTCAAATCTTTGTTATGCTTGCGAAGTTTGTAGAGCAGAAGGTTCGCCAAGACGAAGAAGGAAGCCACAATGGTAATACAAATTTTCCACGGGGTGTTGGTTTTCTCTCACGATAAGGTCAGAGTTTCATTACTCCCACTTTGCGCGACGCTCCTAAATCCCTGATTGCAGGTTGCCTGCTTTCCGATGATTTGGTTTAAAGGTCAATATGCTATCTGTCGTAAAATAACCCACTAACGCTGTCCAGCGTCCAGCCCACTAAGGCCACCTGGTGGCGCGGCGCTAGAGACATCTACCGCCCAGCTGGAGAAACAGGGCTGCCTGCCGCGCCGCCGCTCGATGGATCCCGTCGGATGCATACCAATCATGGATGTATTTCTCATCCATGATACCAATTCATGGGCGAGGCCCCGGAGACTGGAGAGTGGTGTCAGGTATTCATGGTGATACATTGTAGGGTGTGCGACTGCCAGTATGGTAAAGGCAAGTGGTGTGGGTAACAGGATTGCCGATAATGCATTACGCATACATTACCATTGCTATCACACTGAATACATATTACAAAGTGCTTCCTGAAGTAGGTATTGCAGAACTTCAGACAAGCGGCAAAGATGATTGAGCCTCGCTACCGGTGTTGTACTTGTGATTGCTTTTACGATGTTTCAGAGGAAATTCATATTTCCTAGAATGGCTCAGGATACCCAATATCTGAAAGCTATTGGTTACCAGGCGGATGTCGATGCCTACTACTTTATTCGGTTTAAATAATCTATGATGTGCAAAGGGCTTCCGAAATGCACACTAAGATGGTTTAGATGATTTGGTACAAATCGTATTGCTTGCGATGGGAACATACATATATTTACATGCGGGCAGAAGTCAAAGGAAATGTATGCGTCCCCGCTAGCCGGCTGGGCGCTGGCGATTGTCAGTTGCACGACAAATGCTCCTCCACAATCAGATTATGCACCACAATCAGATTATGCACCACAATCAGATTATGCACCACAATCAGATTATGCACGTTCCTGGTATGGTAATGTCATTAGCTCTGAGAAAACCCCACCCATACCACCAGAGTGAAGTAAATAAAACGATGCAACGGACATCGCGACTTATCTCCGTCGCGAATGTCGCGGTCAACTGCTTTGATCCCACTCCCGTAACAGGATGTTGCGAGATATAAAATAAATGTTGACTCATCGTTCTCGGCACATGCCGTACATTGCTTTCGATCCTCCGCTTGGTTCGTGACGACATCGTAACCTAACGTGTCACATCCTCACACCTGCATGTCAAGCTTCCAGCTGAGAGCATGGGCGAATCCAGGGGGGGGGGCAAAGGGCTGAAAATTTCAGCCCCTGAAACCGTCTGAAATCGGCACTAAATTTACCCATTTCCTGATATAGAAGAAAAACTATGCAACTTCTACTAAAGAAGTTTGCTTTAAATCATCTATCAATGCACAAACAATACAAATTTGATGAGTTGTCATAATTGTGTGAGACTTTCAGGGATCCCCCCACCTCCATCCAACCGTTACGGATCCGCCTTTGGCTGAGAGCGGGTACAGTCGGTGCTTGCGTGTCCAGTTGACCGACCTGCCGGGTTCAGCAAGGTCAGAGGTCACGGGGAGCTCCAGCCCGGACGGCCGGGTCACGGAAGGTTAGGTGAGATGTACCCCCCCCCCCCCAGAGGTCACGGTAGGTCAGGTGGTGGTGAGACGTGTGTGACGCTGTCACGGAAGGGAAGGGCTGCTAGAAATGCCACGATAGCTGATGTCCGGTCGCCAATGAGTGCGCGAGTGCTGTATAGTCATGTCAGTCGCGGCACCAGTAAGCTCTAATCATCATCACCATTTTGGAGCAGAGGTCATTTTCAATGACTCAGTGACAGTGGCCATAATTGGAACGGGCTGACACATGTTTGAGTGCTTTGCATTTCATTTTTCCCAACCATGTCTCGTGTGTCATAAATTCCCATCGCTCTAATTTACTCGTTCATTGTTTACGCACGGCTCTTTCTCAACCACCCATTTATAGTAGTATTTAAGTATATTTAAGCTAGTATTTAAGATGCTACAACTTCACAACTTAACACACCTGCATCTTGCAACCCGTCGTCGGTTTATTTTCGCCGTTTCACCGTGCTTAATAAGACGTCTCGCTCATTAGTGCAAAGTAGTCACACCTCATCACACTTGATAACGTTCCAGCCACAATTGTGTGTTGTGAGTTGTGGAGACAGTTACCCGGCGCTTTCCTGGTTTATCTTGGCACCCCTGCAGTGGGGGCGCCACAGAAATAGCGGAGCGCAAGTCAGAACCGCATGATTCCTGCTGGAGACGTAGAACTATGCGTGTTTCGATGTTCTCACTCAGTTCCTGCTTGTAGTGAAATGAAAGTGATTGTTCTTGGGTGCAACTGGATATGAGCTTTGTGTGCTATGCAGACTGTGTAGGCAGACTGACTAGGTGGGCTGTGCTTGATTGTTGATCTAGTGAACGTTTTTTTCAGGTAATTGTTATTAAAGCATCTATCCCACAGCTATCCCATTATATTTGAAAGAAACACAGCACTGCTATTTCTGGTATCTGCAGCATGTCAAGAAACCTAAAAAAATCGAGGGTCACAAATACAACGCGTCGCTTGTCACACTGACGCACTGTTACGCGTCGCACTGTCACACTGTCGCACTGTCGCACTGTCGCACTGTCGCTAGTGGTGCCCGCCGCTGGCGCTCGGGTGACAGACAAGTGAGGCGGAACATCAGGCCTGGCCCCGGTGAGGCGTGAAATCTGCCCAGGTGACAGGTGACGTGTGTCGGAAGGCCAGGCGACAGGCGAGGTGAGACCGACTCTCAGGTGAGATGGCACGTGGAGATGTCACCGGTCGGTCGAGCCAGCTGGCTGACTGGTCTGGTCGGTCCGGTCCGGTCCGGTCCGGTCCCTCAGCTCTGGTGGTCCGTTCCAGGCCAGGTGCCCCGTGCCGAGTTCACCTCTCACCTTCTCCGCTTCTGTAATGCCCGCCAGATGGCGCTCTTGTCTTTACCGGGATCCGACAGCTGCACATCTCTTGACGAGATGTTCGGGTGCATCAATCTGCCGTCTCGGAGCGGAGCGGAACGCCAGGTGGCGTGCACTTCTGTCCAGGAGACCCAGACAGGCCGGCTGGGCAGACGGACAGACGGACAGACGGACAGCGGGTGCGCCAGGTGGTCTACTCGTCCTGTTGTTAGATGAGTCCACTTATAATGGAGGAGTATCCTTTGTCTTGGACTCTTGTCACGCTTACAAAATCCCGCTCTCACTGCGTCCGTCTTCCGCCGTCCTTTCCCATCTGCCCGACCCTCCCCCGTCTTTGCTTCCGACCCTCCCTGCTTCCCCCGAACTTACCTTTCGTCATTATTTAGGTCGGAATTGACGCAGGGAGGGGGGGGGGGCGGTGACGCGAGGTGGCCTCGAGGCTACCGGGCCACGCGCTTCGCTGTTTGGTTTTGCGCGGAATGAGACCATTTACCGATCAAGGTCAGTTGACCGTGGACTAGTCCCGTGGTCTATCGTCATTTCAAACAAGGACAGTACACTGCAGATTGGTGAGGACGCTGTTTGACGGATGACAGCGGTCGGGATTGACCGACATTGGGACAAACTGGGCGGTAATGTGCACAGCTGACGGGTTTGACCTTCGCTTAACTGCGGGGTTGGTGACGTTATGATTCAGTTGGTCGCGCTTGGGTGGGCCCGTGGGATGCGGAACTCGGAACTCGGGAAGGGTATCAGACATGGTTCTCGTTTCCGTGTTTCGCAATCGGGTGTAAATCCAAGCGTGGTAACCAATACTTAGAAGGTAATTATCCAGAGGTTGGACACTCGATCGCTTATCGCGAAGCAGTAAGCGGTGGAAGTTGATAATCTGTCGGTGTATGACCTCGGTATGATATTCACTCAGGACATGCCTGACGTGGTACTGATTGAGCTAGATGTATACATTCGAGTCGAGCAAAGCCTGGTCGTCGCGACATCGAAGCCTTCGACCTCCACCGCTCGCCACTATTTGTATTCACTGGATCTCTCTCGACTATTGGTATAGCTGATAACGCTAGTGATCTGCAGCCCGAGCCGAGTGGACATTCAACACACACACATACACGCTCGTGACCCAGTAGTGACCTCAGACATATGCATGAATCTGGAAGACGGATATATGATCCCAGAGGATCTCTCGACAATACGCAATGTTGGATATATGTTCCCACTGGATCCCACGATAAAATACAACAGTGGATCTTGGATCCCAGTGGATCCCTCGATTATATTTGGCACCGGATCTTGGATCCCGTAATAAACAATACAAATGGATCTGATCCTATCGGATCTCGGATCCGACAGAATCTGATTTATCAATTATGCCATAATTATAGTGTTTCTTGAAAATCTAACTAAAGGCATACGCCCATGCTAGTTGCATTTACAATGACTTCAAAAGTACTGACAATCACTTAGAATATGGGTTTCGAAAACACATATCTGCATAATGGCAGGACCGGGATCCCAGTGGATCCCAATTCCCAGTGCAAAATGGTACCTGCGATCTCGGATCCCGGCGGATCCGTCGACCAATGTTGAAGACAGATCTATGATCCCAGTGGATCTTTCGACACATTGTGAAGGTAAATCTATGATCCCAGTGAATCCGGGATCCAGAACCCAGAGATCAGATCCCGGGATCCGTTTTCGGGATCCGAGCACATGTCTGATTGACCTGTGCACGAGTTACACGCGCAGTCGTGACGCTTACATTCATGGCAACAGGTGGGTGATAAGTCATGTCATCGACGGACAATCACCAGCTGAATATCTCTCGACCATCTGACAATGCGATGGTTGACCTCACGCACGATCAATCGATTTTCGTGAAGCCCCGGCAGTGGCATGCGCTGGAAACATGCATCCAGGTCGTATTTAAAGCACTCGTCGTTATGGCTAGGCATGCTGATCATGGGAAAGCGCCTTGGTACTGATCGATGTTCATTTGTGTCGGGTCTTTAACGTGGCGCGCCGCATAATTTGTCGACGCACAAACGACGCTCTCACGATTAGGACGCGCACAAATAGCACGCTGAATGCGTTGCTTATGGATAAGCCACGCAGCGCACGCGCGTGCATGTCTGGAGGCTTTTCGTCCGTTTCAGCCATCTTCAGAGGCTGTCTGTGATCTCGAAAGTCGTGCAGGTGGCGGTGCCGTATAGGCGGGGTGAATCTTCGGGCTCTCAGTATTCCGAAAAGTCTCACACGGGGCTTCAACACCAGACACCGAACAAGTTTTGCGTTTTTTAGACTGCCCGGCAAAATGCGTCGTTGTTAGAGACTTCCCGGTCCGGTCAAGCTCTGCGTGTTTGAAGACTTCCGACAAACTCCTGCGTTTTTAGAAACTTCTGACAAAGTTCGCCATTTTCAAAGACCCTTCATCAAAGCTCCGCGTTTTTAGAGACTTAATTTCCCCGCGCGGCCACGGCCGCCACTACATTGACATTGGGCCACAGAGAGCGCAGCGGCCGGTTGGGACCGGACGCCGCGACGGGGTGTTTTCGGAAGTGTTTGACTTTGTTTATCGTCTGGACCGTCACGTGACCGTCACGGAGACCTGGCGGCCGGAACCGTCACGCCGTTACGCCGCGCGTCGCGACGCAGGGCCGCCATAGTCTATTGTCTGGCGGTGACGGCGCCGGTGAAGTTGACAGACCGCGACTCGACGGCTCCACCGGAACTTGTGCACGAGCCGTGAGAATTGCCGAGATTTACGAGTGGTTTGGCGCGGAATTTGTGGAACTGCGACTTGTGGTGGAAAATCGTCAGATGGTGTTGAAGGTTCATGATGGAAATGACATTGAAAATGTAGGCGGATGGTGAGGTTTCACCTTAGAATGTGGTGGACGGTGGTGACAATCGAATCTGTCTCGGCGTTAGAAGGAAGTCTGCTTTTGTAAGGCACTTATCACCACCAAAGATAATCGTTAAACGTTCTCAGCACGATACTGCTGTAATCTGACGATTTCTGCCAGACCCGCGCGGCGTTGACGTCCTGCGTTCCTCACATTTGTCATCAGAAGATGACGTTTCAGCGACACACCTGTCACTCCAACTACTACCGTCACCTTCGTCACATTCGTCACTCTCGCTATCACCACCTCTCCCCGGTCCGTCGTCATTCTGTCATCGTTCGTCATCATCATCACCCACTGCATCGATGTCAGGCAGGCAGGCATCCCGTGATCACAGCCCTCGCTGTGCTTCGCCTCGCCTTGCTTCCGCGTCGTCTTGCGTGTTGCTCGGGGACCGTGGGAATTGGGCGGTGATCTCAGCCTTGATCGCCGCGGGACGACCGGGGTCACTTCCCCCCCCCCCGCCCGCACTCGAGGATGCGACCTGGCCGTGACTCGAAGGCGGCCCCCGTGCGAGGGAAGGCAGGAGGCGGGGAGGCGGGGAGGCGGGGAGGGCGGGAGGCGGGGGGCGGGGATGGGGAGCGGAACGCAGACGTGACAGCCACTCGTGGTCCAGATAAGCGCGACAACACTGGCTGCGTGTCCGACTCAGCAGATGTAATTGTCGGCCAGGCCACGCCCACGTTCCGTTCCGAGTCTGTCAGCTGGCCACACTGCCTGCGGCGATGGGAGGGCGGCGTGACGGACGGACGGACGGACGGACGGACGGACCGACGGACGGACCGACGGACGGACCGACGGACGGACCGACGGATGGACGGACGGACGGTTTGTGGCACTACACTGATGGCTCAGGCTGATGGCACTGATCGAAAGGGTGGACAAGTAGACGGACAGACGGACAGACGGGTGGACGTACCAACGTATAGCAACTGACGAGCGGACTGCACCTGCTGGTGTACAGGGCGGTGACGTGGGCTGGGGGCGGGTCGCGTGGGTGTCTGACTGGTGTATCTCACGGCGCCCATTAACCGACTCCCCACCGTGCCGTGGACGGGGGACGTACCGATAATTAGGGGCTGGCGAATCGCTGGGCGAAAAACGGGGCCAGCGGACCAGGTGAAGGGGACAAGCCTTTGTCTGCTGGACCGGTCCACCGGTCGTTAGGGCGCGCTGCGGGAAAAACAGAGCGGTTTCTGCGGAGAGGCCGCCGCAGGTGAGGAAGCCCATGTGCCTCCGGTGCCGGCAGGGGTGACTTTGGGTCAGTAAACTGGAGATAAACGTCTATGTGCTCGCCATGAGGTGGTTCTGGCGGGGTGCCGTGATGGTTCTGCCTCGAGTTGTCATGGGCTCGACAAGGTCACGTTCCGCATGCCACCGCTGAGCCAAAGGTCACTGTCTGGTGGAGACGGAGGAGGGGCGGGGTGTGGTGTACCCATTCACCAGTCCTGGAGCCGCCAGCGGTGGCGCGCTGCGACGCTAGCGCCACGGAACCTCGCCCGTGGCGCCGACTTCCGTAACCTCGCCTGCAGCTCAGCGAGCATCGACGCTCGGGCTCAGGCAAGCATCGACGCTCGAGCTCAGGCGCCAGGCGGTACCAAACCTCCCACCCCACCCGGGCAGTCTGATTCGCCTCGCCGCCCTCCCGCACCCCAGTGATCGCCGGGCTGCCGAACAGATAGCACGTGCGCCAGCCAACTCGGGAACTAGTACAACACACTTCGTGCACGAGGGATGAGCCAAGTGGGCCGCTGCTGAGGCTGACCCGTGCCGATTCCAGTGGTGATAGGCCCTCTCTGGACGCGTCACATCGCTGCGATCTGCCTGCTGCTGGGGACCGTACCGGCTGCCGGCGGCTGGGGAGTCTGTAGTTTTTGTCTCCCACGCGCAGGTGATTAGGCATCGTGGCCGCTGCCAAGCGCAGAGCGTAGGCCTGCGCCAACGCGGAAGCGAACGCGTTCGTGCGCCGCTTGTCCCGCCGCCCCGCGCGCTGGTTGTCGTCGCTTCTGCGCCGGTAGTCGCCACTCGCTGTGGGTTAGTGGCTTCGGTGGCGTCCCGTTATTGCTCGCCGTGACGCGCGTCAAGTTCGTGACCCGACTTTCGTGACGCGACGTTCGTGACGCGACGTTCGTGACGCGACGTTCGTGACGCGACGTTCGTAGGACGCGTGACGCGGCGGTAGAGAACTCTGTGCGCCGTTACCGTCAACACACCTGCCGTGCCCGCCGTCCGACCGACCGGCCAAATTCGGTTCACTTTGGGCCGCTACCGCACCGGCCCACCACACTGGCTAACGTACCGGCCAACGTACCGTCCGCCGCCGCCGCCGCTGTTGCCGCCCGCTCCGCTGGCCGCGTCATGTGCCGCCGCCGCGCCGCTGCTCGCCACGCTAGCCGCTAGCGCCCGCACCGACCGGCTGCCGTCCAACGCCACGGCCACGCCACCGTGCGGCCCAGCCGACCGCCCCACCGCCCCGCCGCCGCCCAGCCGCCGCTGCTCCGCCGAATCAGCCGGAGTAGCGCGTGAGTCGGCGCCGCGGGTGGGTGTGCGAGCGGTGCGCGAGTCGAGGCGGCCACGCCGCGAGTCGAGGCGGACGTGGCGCGAGACGGCCGCTTCGCGAGGCGATGCTCGCTTCTGTGAATCTGGCAGAGCCATCGGTGCGGAGGGATAGAGCGCCGCCGGCGACGCATACGAAGAGGCTCTCGATGCCGGAGGAGCTGTGGAGGAGGTGGACGAGGCCCATAGCGAGGCTCTCTGTGGTGTGGGAGTGTGTGAGTGCGGACAATCCAAATTGATAGTGGGCTCTGGTCCTTCCAGAACAAGGTCTGTAGGATCTGTGCCTGAAACACATATTAATTATCACCTTCGGTAGGTGGGTAATATATTGGGATGATAATCATTCGATCACTCTCCCTATTTAGATGGTCAGTCTCAGATGGTCAACATTTCAACAATATTCAGATATTCAGTCCATAGTTTCTGGTCAATGTTCAGGAACAGACCTCTTGGTGCCTTGTGTGATCACGGCCAGCCACCGAACATAAGTGCCCTCCTCTACGAAAACCGCACGTTGTCCTACCGTACGTTAACCCCCTTTACCGCGGAGGGTGATTGGACTCGATCACGTGCTATCGTGATATTCGTCGAAGCTTCGTACTCGGAACGCGCTGCTGAGATAAGACTTCCATCCCCGTTCGAATTTCTGCCAGCGGGTAAGGGATTGTTGCATCGATACATTCCACAACTCTGAGCCTATCGCTTTTCTGAAGAGCACCCGGGACAGAGCTATCATGACTTGTTTGTTTTCCGCTTACTGTGAGCACTCTGTGTTTGATTTGGTCGAGTCGCACTTCGCTGCTGTTTGCCGACTTGAGCTAAGGACGACGGCAAGCGGTTAATTCGAGTCATTTTCAAACAACCCAAACAGCGCAGCTCCGCCTCAGGCTGTGTGCCTACCTGTTGGCCGTCTGCCACCGTGGGAGTCCCTGAGGCCAGAGATTTACAGCGCGATTGCTTTGTCGAGGCATGACAATTCATGAGCGTTTCATTCATTATGCTTGAACAATTCGTTATCGGCCTGATCAGCCGGCGGGGAATTCGCGTCCCGTGAGCCCGTCACAGCACCTGCACCCGCGGCACTGGGTGCATTGGGGTGCATTCGGTCAGCAGCTTGCTTGCAGTTGCTGCATGCTTCGATTCGACTCGACTCAACTCGACTCGGACCCGACTTGACTCGAATTCGATTCCGAAGCTGAGTCTTAACTCAGTTTGACTGAATTCTGATTCTGTTTGCTGAGCTCTAAATCGGTTCGACTGAGCTTTTTGACCGGCGCCGGTCAGTCAGCTGATTCGGTCAGTCAGGTGTCGTCTGGTCCACCGAGTCAGCCGACCGCCGCGGCGGTCACCTGATGGCCGCCCTGACCGTACGGTAACCTGACCGTACGGTAACCTGGCCGTCACCTGGTGCGGTAACCTGGGCCGTCACCTGGTGCGGTAACCTGGCGGTCACCTGGTGCGGTAACCCGACCGTCACCTGGTGCGGTAACCTGGCCATCACCTGGTGCGGTCACCTGGCCGTCACCTGGTGCGGTAACCTGGCCGTCACCTAGTGCGGTAACCTGGCCGTCACCTGGTGCGGTAACCTGGCGGTCACCTGGTGCGGTCACCTGGCGGTCACCTGGTGCGGTAACCTGGCCGTCACCTGGTGTGGTAACCTGACCGTCACCTGGTGCGGTAACCTGGCCGTCACCTGGTGTGGTAACCTGGGTGGCGAGGTTGATTGCGCGTAAAAGAACACTTCGCGATAAGATTGGAATCCGCACCCGTCACCTGTGCGGTAGACTGGCCGTCACCCGGTCGGTAACCTGGCGCGTCACCTGGTGCGGTAAACCGGCCGTCACCTGGTGCGGTTAACCTGGGCGGTCACTGGTGCGGTACCTGGCGGTCCAACTGGTGCGGTCACCTGGCGTCACTGGTCGGTAACCTGGCGGTCACCTGGTGCGGTAACCTGGCCGTCAACTGGGTGTGGTAACCTGGCCCTATCTGTGGGTAACCTGGCGGTCACTTGGATGCGGGTAACCTGAGCGGTCACTGGTTCGGTACCTGGCCGTCGACTGGAGTGGTACTGACGTCACCGTGGTGCGGTAAACCTGGCGCACCTGGGCGTGTAACCTGGCGGTCACCTGGTGCGGGTCTCCCTCAATTGGTGCGGTAACCTGGCGTACCTGGCCGTCACCTGGTGCTGCTATAGGATCAGCACAACTGCGCTGCGATGCTGAGTGACAGTGTTGATTATGCGGAGAGATAGTGTGTGATGCGAGCACAGCTCTACATGCACTCTGGCGGTTAGGCAGTGACGTCTGTACATACAGCGCTTATTACACAGATGCATTAGCCGCGCAACTCCATATGTGTGGAAGCGGGTAATATTGGACAAAGTTCAGATGAGAGGTAAGAGGTGGCCCATATATAGATCAGCCAACACAAATGTTATACAGAGCTTGAACTAATGTAGGTGCTAGTAGGGTGAAGAGATCATATTCGGAGTAGCTTCTCGTAATATTGATTTGATTGAGTTTTTTAAGCATCGAGTGAAATCTCTCAGTTCACAGTTATAATAGCAAAATTCCATTTCAGCCAGTTCCAGTCCCACATTCAGCTGAGACTCCCTAAAGAGCATGTATTTCGCAGTTCACAGGCCCACTGCGGCGCTGCCCAATGCTTGCGACTCCACCACAGTCGACATCCCTCGGCCCACATCACCTAGCTGATAGTGCACAGCCCACAGTCCTCAGCAGCCCTCAGCCCTCAGCTCACAGGCCAACAACTGGCATCCCTCAGCCCACAGCTCCAGGGCTGTCAGACCCTATACCCTCCCTACAGACGGCCACCTCGCGGTGGGAGCACGAAGCCCCATTTGCCCTGCAGGTGGGGGCGTCCGGCCTTGTCAGCGAGTGGGCAGACGATTCCCTGTGCCCTGGGTGGGGTGGCCACTGGCCTGCCTGGACAGCGTGTGGGCAGACAAGGGTCTTGCGTGCGGGCTGGTGGGCAGGTGGGCTGCGGTGGCCGTTTTCGGCCGAGGGGCATCTCCCACGCTCTGCGGGTCGTCCGGCGCCGTCCCGAGCGGTCCCGAGCGGTCCCGAGTCGTACCACCTGCTTACTTGGCCCTGACGGTGCCTCTTTGTGTATCGCAGGGAACCAAAGGCACAGGCATCATCAGGGGCAACGGGGGTCGAACCTGTGGGGGTCGGATGTTTTGTCGAGGTGTGAAACTTTGGAACCTACAGCGCCCTCTGAGCTCCCTGCAGGTAGATTATTCAGCGGAGCGGCGATGGCGTGGGAACAGACCAAACCTGCCGAAACCGGCCCACAGAGAGAGCCAAACATGACTGGTAGCTCCGCCGTCGCCCACTCGGGGGCAGCTTAGTTGAGAGGAAAAACAGAGCTTCAGCCGGACAGCCACACCGCGCCGGGGCGTGCGGGCTGTACCGTCTCCACCTCTCAGCCGACTTCGCTAAGCCGGCCGGGACGGTGCCTACCAGTTGGCAAAAGCGACAGCCGGCGCGGCGCCCGCGCACGCCCCCACACACGCACACACAGATCGCGTCTCTGCCAAAACACACAGCTGCGCCGCTTTGGTCGCAGAAGCGCAACACGGCCGGGTCGATTTACACGTGACACTCGCGGCGCGCACGTGTCAGCTTGGCGCAGCGCGTCGTTTTCGTCGTTTGGACGACGTCCATCTGTGTCTCTACGGTCGTGGAAGTCGTTCGTACGGTCTAGCGGTCGTGGAAGTCGTTTAGTGTGGCGTGTGTCGGGAGATGAAGAGTCAGATGTGTGTACTAAGTGGAGACATCTGCGCGGGACTCGTGGAGACTGGAGAGTGATATCTGTCTGATTTATTCGATCTGGCGTCGATCGAGGGATAATTTCGCGTCGATCTAGAAACAATTTCGCGATGGTGTGACGGTGATACCTGTAACCTGGAGATTTGACACTGCTGTTGTGACGACTGTCGAGCTTCTCTTTAAAGTTGTGTGGGATCTCATAACCTATATTGATTCCTACAGATCCCTTTGGGTCCTGCTAATGCGTATGGATCCGTGGCAATCTTGTGCGGGTCTACTATAAGATCTCGTGCGATTCCAGCATGAACTCCACTTGTTCTGAGCTCGTTCAAAAATCGCCTCTAGCTCACGTTGATCTCTGACCCACCGTCTCTGCGCGCTGCTTTGTCTACATAGACCAATCTGTCTCCTCGCTACTCACATGTCTCCCCGCTTCTCGCCTGTCATGTAGCGCACAGAATCATTCATGGAGGTCTCAGTGAGCGGAGGATCCAGCGCCAATGCCTGCGGGAGGCGGCTGGATTCGTCTGACCGGGCGGACGCTGACCCGGGCTATGGTAGATATTCTTCTCGTTAGGATTTCCTGTCATGTCCTACGGCGACGGCTGTAGCTGGCGCGGACAGAGAGAGGCACAGGGCGGCCTCCAACGCCGCCGCCGCCGCCGCCGCCGCTGCCGCCACCGCCCTCGTGACCGTTGTAGAGCGTGGAGCGCCGACCGACCGTTGGAGCTGGCTTGTTTGAAGCCTGATTGTCATTGTCACCGTCCGGCTGTGCGGTGGAGAGAAACGGGTTTGAGCTGGACGGAAGGCCTGTCACGATAGTGGTGGTCGTTTTGTAATTAATTGCGTTAAGTGTCAGCCCGCCGTGTTACGGGAACGTGTCGGCACGAATTTGACAACACCTTGATCTTCCTAGTGGTTGTTAACTGTGCTTACATAGGTAGTTGAGAAGATGACAGTAGTCGTGGAAAGCGTAGATAGTGTTATCGTTGATATGCCACTACGAATCACATCCGAACATAGAGAATTATCCGACCACCCAACTGCGGGTTGCGTTACTGATTATAGCGCAAACACCAGCCTTGCCTACCGCTCATAGCGTGGCCGTTGCCAATGAATCATAGACAACGGCGGATATTCGTGACTCCGCCCTCTCAAACCCCGCCCGTTGAAAGCCCTGTGCATCCCAACGGCCGCCTGGCTGATTCACGCCCCCGGTTTCGTGCCTGTGTCACGACAGGTTTCCCCAAGATGGTATTAACCGTCACCTGAACCTTCTATGACGTCATGAGTGTAGTTAGGGACTCAGTCACGTCACCTGGACCTTCTATGACGTCATGGATACAGTTCGGAGTTAAGATAGGCGAATTGAGGGGTGCTATCTCTGCAGACGATTACAGTTGACCTGCAACCGATCGATGACTTTATTGGCTGTCACCTGGCCCTTCAAGGCCAGGTGACTTTTTGTGTTTCAGACACGGGTTTCGTCGGGTTCTGACGCGCGTTTCAGTCTGGTTACGGGCGTTTCAGTCCGCTTCCGGGAGTTTCAGTCCGGTTCCGGATGTTTCAGTCCGGTTCCGGATGTTTCTGTCCGAATACGGGTGGTTGAATCGGAGGTCATCGGTGGCGTACCGCACCCTCCCGTCTGTATGTTATCGTCTCTGATTTCCCCGCGTGCCTCGTAGTCGTGCTTTCAAGCTTTCTCTGCGTCGTAACACGTCGGGAAGCGTCGGGCGTGGTTTGTTTGTTGTCAGTGTCCCTCTCTCGTCGCTCACCGCACGCGCATTGTGCGCCGAAAATGATGCCCAAAACCGACCGCAGCTCCTCCATTCATTCATTCATTCATTCATGCGACCGCGGGCGCCTTGGGGCATGGACGATGACCGACGAAAACGTGTCCCGGGCCGCCGGTCGGCCAGGCGGCGCGCGGGCGGGTGGGCCACAAGCTTTCATCGCCATTGTGCTGACGTGCGACCTGGCCGCTGCGGTCTGGTGAGGTTGGAGGGGTCACCCACTGCTGCAGGGGCCGTGGGGTGATGACAGGTAGTGAGGTGCAGGCTTGCGCCAGAGACGGGCTGGAGAACGGAAGGGCTTGTAATTGACTCGTTAATAGCTGTCAGGGTGGTGTAGTTATGAAGATGCATGCATTCTGGGTCTCGGATTTCGTGTCTCGTTTGTCTTGTTGCGAGACGTGCAATTGTCTGAGCTTCTTCGCTTGCGGGTGTCTTGCGAGGTCATGCCAAACTCATTATAGATCCTCAGATATATAGATATATACCTACATCCTCTTCGCCATGGGAGGCATTTTGATGCTTGAAAATGTTTCGCTAAACTGTTATCTTATTCATTGTATACTTTGCTCATGCATTGTTTTTTTGTTTTCTGAAAAGAGCAAGCCACATAACTTTACAGTTGAGGCGCCCTTAAACCCAAATCATCATCAATCATGAAAAGAGCAAAACAAAATGCTTAAGTACAAGGCTCGTAAAAGTATGCCCTAAAGTCTCATTGAACCTCTAGTCGGTAGTGGTGGAACTTTATGAAATCACTCGGGGGCCCTAATGTTAATTTTATATATTTCAACTCCATTCCTACCATGTTACGCCTAGGCCTAATGTTAAAATTTGAAATCATGGGTGGAGGGCTCGGGCCCTCCGTAAGAGATATAAAGCTCCGCCCCTGCTAGTCGGCGTTATTCGTCCCATCTGACGTCACACGTCCGTGACGTCACTGGCTCTGATAGCGAGGCCTGCGCTGCGGAATACCACGTTTGCCGATGCACCGAGCTGCTAACGAGGCGACCGAGCGAGTTTGCTTCCGTCGAAATTCGACGCATGTATCGACAATATTTGCACTGGTCAACCTTGAGGCGCAATCCCGCCATAGCCCGGTGACATATTTACAGCGCAAAATCGGAGCGGCGGCCTTGCGTCCCTGCGCTCTGTTTGTCATCGGCTTACTTTGAACCAGCCTTGACTTCCTTTCTTGTGCAACGTGGAGCATCCCAGCTGCGGGGGCTCCGAGCTACGCAGTCACCGAAATTGACCCATCAGAAGCGATTGTATATGCGACTATGTGTACTTTACGAGGCCAAATGGTACCTCCACAGGACTAGATTTTACTGCCTCTTTGATGCAATCTCCGAACAGGTGGCCAATGCGGTGCATACCGATGTTTAGGCCGGGTAGTGGCTGCGATGGGAGATGCAATGTGTTACGGAGAGTTGGCCAGGCTGGCAGGCATGTCTCCTTCCCTGTTGAATGTAAGGCTTATTTTATGTCACATGTATTATTGTAACCATGCCAAAAGTGCACTGTACGTACGTTGCAGTCCATGGTGAATAATGGAATGAAAATAAGCTGTATACGAGTCGTGCGTTTTCATGATTGGCAGATCACTTTTGGAAATGATGCCACGATTTTTTCCTTTCTTTTTGAAGCTGATGCATGCCTGATGCAGATCAACCCGTTCATCGGATCAGCTTTTATAAGAAACAGACTAATCTAGTATAAGTTCTTACCTACTTAACTCCAGCTGTGACAATCACCGATCTCAATGTAGAAATATAATGCAATATATAAACATATAAAATAACGAACCTGTAAATATTTGATTTTATCAAACTCTGACATCGTTATATCGATAAATACGATCGACATGATCGAAATATTGGAGCTGTCTGGGTTGATTGTTTTTTTTTTGTCTTGTCATTAAAAACGTATACGCTTCCAGCATTCAGAGAGCTCTGTGCGAAGCGAAACCTGTCACTCTGATGCTTTCAGCACGGCTTGTGAGATTTGTGACGGGAAACCTCGTGACTGCGACGACTCGAGACCAGCCTCGTCATTCCCCATCCCGATAGAAGAGTTTCGTCGGCGATGAGACCGATGACGCAGAGTTAAGATTCGTCCGGTGCTCTGGTGACGCTGCAGTTATCATCTGGATGACGGTGCTGTGTGATGACGGTGCTGTGATGACGGCGCCAATCATGGCGCCAGTGGTGATGACAGCATGGTGATGACAGACAGATGACAGCTACGACGGTGATGTATTGTCGGGACGCACGCATCGACTCTCCCTGCATCAGGAACATCTTCCTGTGTAACATTTGTCATAACCATGTGTCATCTGACGGCGTCTGCGTGGCCTGACGATACATCCGATGACATCTATGTGGCCTGATGATACCTTTGTGGTCTGATGACGTAATGTGTCTTGATGACGCGTTTAAGGACTTCTATGCGGTCTAATGACGCGTCTGAGGACATTGATGTGACCTGAGGACGTTTGGGACACCGCGCGCTGATGACGCCTTGGTGCACCTCGGCCTTAGTGTCTGCACGGCTCTGTTGACACCTCGGTGCCACCTCGGTTGTAGTGTTCTTACGGTTCCGGTGCCGTCTCGGACGATGTGTCTTCACGGTTCCGGTGCCGTCTCGGGCATAGTGTCTTCACGGTTCCGGTGCCGTTTTGGACGTAGTGTCTTCACGGTTCCGGTGCCGCCTCGGGCATAGAATCTTCACGGTTCCGGTGCCGTCTCGGACGTAGTGTCTTCACGGTTCCGGTGCCACCTCGAGAGGGGTTGCCACATCAGGTTACTGTCTGATCAGGTCGCCGTCACTTCAGAAAGGCCGGCAGCAAGGACGAGCGTCCACACCAGGCCCGCCCTGACGACATCGTGTGTTAGTGACACCAGCTACCACCACAGCCACCGCTGCCACCACTAGCTGCCACCGCTGCCACCGCTAGCTGCCACCGCTGCCGCCAGCCGGGGCTGTTGGTCCGGGGCGGAGGACCACCAGAGAGGACCTGGGAGGACCACCAGAGAGACGCAGACGCTCAGCCGGACATGACGCACTCACTCATTCGTAGAGCGCCACACACAGTCCTGTGTGAAGGCCAGTGACGTATAGAGTCCTGTGTGAGGGCCAGTGACGTGTAGAGATTCACAGCGTGGGTGGCCCATGGCCGGCTTAGGGTCGCCTTACTACTTACTGTCCAAGGCCCAACGGTCAGCGTTGAATAGCCAAGGCAGTCGAGCAGAGTGAATAGTTCCAGTTCAGTGGGCAGAGCACTAAGCGACGGCATTAGAGGCAAGTGAATGGGCCTGCTTGTGTGAGGCGATTCCAATGTGACGGTGACGGTGATGGTGACGGTGACGGTGACGGTGACGGTGACGGTGACGGTGACGGTGAGTTGGGCTGGATTCACTCCTTTCGACATAATCATAAATCTGACAGAAGTTGGTCGGGTCAGCACCAAGTTTATGGAACAAGGACTCCGTCAACTGAATAGGGAAGTACACCGGTGGAATTTGCCTGCTTAGTGCTTATTTAACATTCCTCAGCCCAAAGATATAATTTTATGAATTCGCATATTTAGCGAGGAGTTCATTAGAAAGCACAACACCGTCATCCACGTCTATGACCAAGTGTCGTCTTTCCGCCTATATTTCTGAGGTATTTTCCTCATTGGCCACTGCCATTATGTCAAATATGCTTATATCCCGTACATAGCCACTTCCTTAACGGCCCTGCCTCTAACGCCTCTGCTACCTTGCCACTATCGCTTCATCCGCGTGCCGAGCACCTTAATTCTAATCCGGTGCCTTCGTGCCCCGCCATCCTGCCTCCTCTGCCGCCGTGGTGCCTCAATCCGCGGTTCTGGACTGAATCAGGTCAGACACCTGGCCACTCAGCACTCTGATTTATCCGTCTGTTTGTGCCTTCAGTCTGGCACGGCCCGCGGCAGATGGGTCGCCAAGGAACGGTGAACACCGTTAGGCGTTAACTGACATAACTCACTAACTCGTTTGTAAAATGGTGTATTTATGCCATGAAATTTGTTCACAGAAGGTCAAGAAGGATCAACCAAGAACTTATGAGCGCTGCACGTCTGTGTGTTTTTTCAAATTACAATGTTGTTGTTTTTTAATTAAAAATGAGTTGTTTATTTCAAACTCTCCACCATGATATATCTTGAGATCATACTGCAAATTCCGCAGATTTGTGTCGATATTGTCCACTTCGGCTTCTTTGGTGCTTCTTTGACCCGTGACCGACCCCTGCATGTTCGAAACTGCATTCCATAATTCCCGCGCAGATCGCGATCGCAAACCACTCCCTGTTTACCACCCAGTCCTGCCGCCGCCGCCTGTCATCGCCCGTTCGACCCGCCGGTCTGTCGCCTCTATTTGCCGGGCAGTAGGTACTGTTCTGTCGAGCGTCTCGGCGCCTCTATTTGCTGGGCAGTAGGTACTGTTCTGTCGGGCGTCTCGGCGCCTCTATTTGCTGGTCAGTAGGTACTGTTCTGTCGGGCGTCTCGGCGCCTCTATTTGCCTGGGACAGTAGGTACTGTTCTGT
>VOPJ01005219.1:0-13353 GCA_014673585.1 Semibalanus balanoides | reverse complement strand
GCCAGTCTGAAGCTGAGCTCAATCTCCGGCATGTTCTGCTCTTTTTGGGGCAGGTGCACACTAGCGGTGCCATTTTTGTTTTATAATGTCCAACCGATGTCCAAGACCATGGCCAGCTGTCCGTCCAAAACTGTCCGAAGATCATTGTCCGAAGTTTGTCCGGAAGCAGAAACAAAATGTATGATCTGGAATGTAAAACATTCAGTGTATTGTTCCCAATATATACGTAAATATAGGCATTTGTGTCAAGTAACGCTACAGTCAGAAAGCCACAATCATTATATATCCATTGATATACGCAACAAGCCATCCTTGACATTGGATGTCCGAAAATGTCCAAAAATATGCTTATGTCCGTCCGAAAACCGATCGGAGTTCGGAAAAATTCGGATTTCCGAAAATGTTCGCACCGATTGGCACCACTAGTGCACACGCTGTGTCACGGAGGCAGAGCGCTGCTGGCGGCCCGGGACAGTCGCCACAGTTCGCTTCTTCACAGGACAGCAACTGGCAGCGACATTTGGTGATATCAAGTAGCTTGTCGCATTGCTGCTCGAAGCTGTAGATATATTCCTCGGACCTGATCTGACCCCTGGATATTTTGTTTACTTTCGTGCACAGCATCAGCAGTTTGTTCTCCATCCTGCAGTCTATGTTGTGAATGGGCGGCTGTAGCTTGCAGTTGGCGTTCGTCCAACGTTGTCAGCCACACGGTGCGAAAGGAAAAGTGGTAGCGTGTGCTTGTGCTGGTCTCCTTTAGAAGAATGACGTATCTGAGGCAGTCGCGAAGAGTGAGAACCTTAGGAAGGCACATGCTCCTGTCTGTTCCCAGATAGTCCGACATCAATGTTCAATATTCAGAGCGAGTTCTCTGTCGCGACATAAGAGCAATAACTTCTCCACACTGAGGCGCTCAAGGAGATACCCAATGTCTCTGTAAATAATGGCCTCATTAAAAAACAAAAGAGCTTGATAGTCGACAGTCGATACCGCTAAGATACGCGAGACAGCGAAGTCTTGGCTGCGACCGTGGGTGAGAGAATAGGGAGAGGTGGGGATTCTAGTGGATGCGTGGTGACCTGGCCTGATAGTCGACGAAGCGGGGGATTACCTTTTGGAAGCATCAGGAACTTCCCTGCTATTGAGGAACTAACTCAAGAACCCCCAAAAATGTCTCCAGAAAATATAATTAAATATCAAAATTGGTCATTTTTAAGTCATTGAAAGGTCACCAATATACCTATGACCTGAAAAATTTGCATTATCTGATTCCGTTCAATGTCAAGAGAATGCTCATTTTTGTTTGACAGCTCTACCTCAGTTAGGCGAGGAACGGTAACTGATCAAAACCCTCCACAGCTGAGACTAAAGCAGAAATTTGACAGCCCGTTTACATGCAATTATATGCACATAAAAGAAATAATTTCTTGCCTTTGGTAGTGATGTCCTTAAACACAAAAACATGACCCGACTAATTCTCAAAAATGAATTTGAAAAAGGCGATATGCTCTACAGTTGGCATGCAGGGTTAAATGTTAACGTTTATACGGTTTATACAGTCTTGGTGTAAACTAATTCCACTATCATCTCATTCACACTAGATAGTCTAGCCACTAGTGTTATGGTAAAGTGTTGATTTAATTGCACACATGAAGTTTCTGCAAGACCAATACAAATAAATGAACAAATAATAAAATAAAAGAGACCTACGTGACGCCTGGCGTCGATGATTGTGTCCCGTCTTCTATCACCACCGTTCACCGTTACTAGTGGTGTCAATCGGTTACCAAAATTTTGGTTACCACAATCATTGTGTGATCAATTTGGTAATCGGTCGGTCAGGCGTAATCTTAAACAGTTAACTTTTTCGTCATTTTTTCGCATTCTAGTTTATATCCAGCAATTTGATATGCTTAATTTACTCGAAATTCAATCAATTAATATCAATAATAAATATAACACATCATTATTATGTCAAGATAGAAGGAATTGCTAACAAGAGTAAGTGAGATCGTTAAAAATAAGCATTGTATGCATTATACAAATTACAATATACATATTACATACACCATCACCACCTACAATTACAAATTCGGTCAAATTTTGAACATTATTGGCTTCAATCCAAATCGGTTGGTATTTGGTCAACCAAAATGCCTCCAGTTCGGTATTGTATTGGTATTGGTCAGGAAATTATGGGAAAATGATGTCACTAACCGTTACCGCATCGCACGGCTCACCTGTTCCAGTTCCTTCTCGAATTTGATCGGCCGTAGTGTCCAGAGCAGGTAGATGACGTGCCCGACGTTGATCCACATGCAGACGAAATTCCAGGCGAAAGTGTCGAGCGAGCAGAGTATGACGTAACCCCAGAGCCAGAGGAAGAACAGGCCAACGGCCAGTGTGGCGCGTAGGTACAGGAGCCCTCCCAGCCCGCTCGGGGCCAGGTACGAGAGGAACAAGAAGAAGTTCGCCAGCTGAGAATGATACACGTAAATGGTTAGGCAGTCTTCATTAGTATACAGTAAGTACTGACGAATGAGCATGCACAAGAATTCTAGGTAGTCTACAGGAACCATTGACTATTGAGCATGCACAAATTATAGGTAGTCTACAATAAGTATTTACCAGTAAGACGCCATAGTTAGCGATGAACGAGCGAGCGCAACGGAAGTGTAGGGTGAATTTCCACTTGATCGGACAAATAGTTTCTGGGATACAAAAAAGGGTTCGCACGTGTACTGTGCATGTGCATAGGTTCGCACGTGAAGGGTTCGCACGTGTGCACCGCTGACTTATGGAAAGTGGTGGCTGAGAGATCCCTAACCACACACCAAATTTGAACACAATTGGGTCAGCCGTTCCTGAGATATGGAATAGGGTGCGCACGTGCAGAGCCATCCCACTCCTGACTTGTGGAAAGGCGGCGACTGAGAGGTCCCTAACCACACCAAATTTTGAACACAATCGGCTCTGCCATTACTGAGGTATATAATACGTTATACGGGTGTGCACGTGCGCACGTGCAGAGGCACCCCACCCGGGCCCTGACTAGTGGGAAAGTGGCGGCTGACCTAACCACACACCAAATTTGCACACAATTTGGCACAGTCGGCACTGGTCTCGAATCAGGGTTGGTTGGATGGGACGGGCTACTCTGCAAAGAAGACTGCTTGTCAATCAGACGTGCGGTTGCAGATATATGAGCTTCTCAAAAGCGTCGCCACGGGCCGCTCATATTCAGATTTTTACCATATACCATGGAAGGACGAGCGAGCGCGAAGCGCTCACTCGTAATAATTGAGCATGCAATAATTTTAGAGATCGCCAGTCGCTGAGAAAGCAACCCGAAGCTTCTGAAGTCTGTGGGCTCAAAACCATCATCATTAAATAAGAACCAGAACGGTTGTGTTCAGCAAGCGGAAAGGCTGTGTAATGATTCAGAACCTGAGGCAGTGAAATCACCTGGAAGTAGACATGGTTGATCTTGCCATAGCTGGGACAGATGAGGTACCAGCCGACGTCCGGAGGTTCTGAGTCGGTCGGAGTGACCCCGGTCGGATCGGAGACATTGGTCCCCTCGGTGGTGATAGAGGCCAGAAGGTCCGTCACAGACATCGGCCGACGCCAGGGAGCTAGGCTGGGGCCCACCGAGTTTCTCAGAAAGCGGTGGAGTTACTGAAATAAAACGTGCAGGGCTGAAACTCGGCGAATAGTTTATAGCGATGGTCGATCGACTTAAGTGGATAATTTATATGTGGTCGAGTTCTGTACCGAGCACAATCCACTCGTCTTCCTCGGCGAATACAGATAGTGCCGTACTGGCCGGTTATTGCGCTCCAATGGCGTCGCTTTTTGGTTTGATATCCGGCGACCACGGAGTACTTCCCGTCAGGTGAGCGGCCTGCCAAACACGGCGCTGCAGGTTTGGTGTTGTTGGGTTTGCTACACTCTTATGTTCGCAATTATACTGCGTCAGTGGCGTAGCTTCTCAAGAAAAGTGTTTGTGTGTGTGTGTGTTTGTAGGGGGGGGGGAGAGCTGAGCTGAAAAAATCACTTAAAGTACCATCAAATTCGAAACCCACAAAGAACATATTTCTTCCCAGATTGTCTCACTTCCTCGTCCAAACTAAGGGGTGCTGAAGTCCTAGTTGGGGGAGGGACTGAAACCCCCAGCTGAATAGGATCCTACATCTCTGTACTGCGTGCCTTACTGTGTTGTGGCAGTCAGGGGCGTAGCTGCTCCAGAAAGTTTTTTGGGCTGAGCTGAAGAAAAAACGCTGAAGTACCATGCAAATCCACAAAATAAATGTTTCTCCCTGGATTTGGCGCACTTCCTCGTGCAAGTTGGGGGGGGGGGCAGGGGCAGATCCAGGATTTTTTTAGGGGGGCGACAGGGCACAGGGGCGCATTTTTCGGGGAACAGGGGCGCATTTTTCGGAAACAGGTGCGTTTTTTCGGGAAGTTGGGGCGCCGTATCCTCAAACATGAGAGGCGGATCTTGGATTTTTGTCGGATGAGACTGGATTTTTGCCGTCATGGGCCTACAGGGGCCAAAATGTTAATTAATAACAACACAAATCCTGCAAAAATGCAAATTTCTCTATGCTTACTCATTTGTAGTTTGTATTTTCTAAAAATATATATTTATATAAAAAACAACACTGTAAAATGTAAGTATGCCGTCCGTCAGTAGCACGTATATTAGAAGGCGAGCATAGATGTGCCTAGCCCTAGGTATGTCGCGGCTAGGTCTCTCACCTCTATCTGGCTATCTGCCGAAACATACACCTGTCTTGTCCTGTCGAAATCCTGCCCCCTGGCCTCTCTCTCCTCTCTAACCTGCCCCGAAATCTGCCATAGCTTGGATCTCTATGTCCTGCTGAAAGCCCACCTAATCCCTCTATCCGGACCAGTCGAATATTATCTCATCCCTCTGATTAGCTTAACCTAAATCCGTCCTGCCTGCCAATTTTTCGATCTGCCTGAAATGCACCCGACCCTCTCCCCGGTCTGCCGAAATGCGCGCTGTCTTCTGACCTACAAACATAGATTCATTCAGTCCTTCTCTTCCGGTCTGTTTCATCCACTTCATTAAGCACGATCGACGCCAAGAGGCTTCTTTGGCTCAGAAGTCAGAGGTTGCCTCAGTTTATGAAGACATCATGATCGCAAGGCGCTTCTTCCTGGCTTTCCGAGGCAGCTCCGCGTCAATTAGTTCGGACCTTTATATCCAAGAACTTTGAATCTGGTGCGTCGGCAACTGGGGGCCTGGGAGACGGACACCGTCAGGATCGTTCCGGCCGGTGTTCGTCCTTCCCCCCACAGTTCGCATCATTTCAACTTTGGCAATTGGTCCTATGGGACTAGCCCCCCCCCCAGCCTCTAGCTGCCCCCACTCATGATTGTGTGCGACGCCACTGTTTTTAACCCATTGCCAGACACATGTATTTGTTAACTGTCAGCATCACTGTCAGCCACCAGGAATATCCCGCCGATGCTTTCTGCTTAGACCTGGTCAAGTGACGTCTGATGGAAGCCGTCGGCTTGATGGAATTTGGTCGACTTAATGGGCCCACAGTCAACCTGAGCGGTCCTCAGTCGGCTTGAGAGGGCCTCGATCAGCCTGAAGGAGAACTCGGTAGGCTTAAGCGGGCCCCCTGAGTGGCCGTCAGATGGTTTAAAACCCCTTCAGATATGCCTAGGTCTGACAGGATCCTAGACATGCCTGACTCCTGAACGGACCCAGGCTGGTCTGAGAGGGCGATTGTCGAGGCCTGAGAGGCTCTCGCACCTCCGGCGGTCACTGGCCGAAGTGGCATCGTCACTGGTCACACGGCTGCCGCCTCTGGCCGCAAGAGTGCCATCACTGGCAGGAGGAGTGCCATCACTGGTCAGATAGGCACCGTCACTAACCGAAGGGGGCGCTGTCACTGGCCAGAGGGACGTCATTACTGGCCAGAGGGACGACGTCACTGGCCAGAGGGGCGCCGTCATTAGCCGAAGGGGCGCCGTCACTAGCCAGAGGGGCGCCGTCACTGGCCAGAGGGGCGCCGTCATTAGCCGAAGGGGCGCCGTCACTGCCCGAAGGAGCGCCTTTACTGGCCAAAGGGGCGCCGTCATTAACCGGGGCGCCGCCACTGACCGGAGGGGCGCCGCCTCGGTCTGGCCGTAGGGCGGCATATGGCTAGGGGGCGACACATGACTATGATATGAGGGCGGCATCTGACCGTGCAGCAAACGTCAGATATTGCACCCCGTAAGCAAGCATATTTCAGCGCTCTCGGCGCGGAAACTGTTCTGCTTACGAGACCCTTTCTCGCCTTCCGTGCGAAGGGAGGGGGGCGGCTGCACCATGTGCGATGGACACAGGGGGGGGGGGCGGTCGCCCCTTGACTCCCCCTGTATCCGTCCCTGGGGGGGGGGGGCTAAAGCCCTTACTGAATAGGACCCTATGCTATACCCCTGGTAGCAGTTATTTTTACGGAGCGAAACCTAAATTATAGCAAGCAAACTTGGAAACAATTACACCTTCTCAACTTCAAATTAGAATAAGTCAAGTTCAAATTACAATAAGTCGAGTTCAAGTTAAAACAGGCGACGTAAAATTAAAATGAGTCAAATTCAAACAAGTCAAGCTCAATTATTAAAATAAGTCAACTTCAAATAAGGGAAATTCTCGTTCAACCGTCATCAAAGCGTGATTAATACACAGTTACGATAACATCGATGCTGACACGCTTATTATTTGTTTGTTCTACTCTATCGGTGTTTTAAATTGGAGATGCTTAGGGTGGGCGGCATGTGACCTTTGTTGTCGGTCTGCCCTAAAACCCCAATCATCATCATCGGAGATGCTTAGGGCAATATGAGACACTTGTGGAATGACTTGGAAACAAGTTATGTAGCAGCAAATGACTGGCAATCTGAACCGTTACCTTACTCGAAATGACCTCTGCTTTGTCTCCGGATTGTATATGTATTATTTTCGTTTGCGAATATGATCCGACTACCATATTTCACCGCAAATAGTCCAATAAACGTATAAAATACCTTTACAAAATATGTCTTCATTTATAAACACCTTTGCATTGGCTTATGTCTGTTCAGCTCTCAATCGGTCTAATGCTCACAAACTCGAACGTAGGTCAATGCAAGCAAACTGTATTGTCGACATCCATAGCTAGGTCCCTGAGCAGTCAGATCGTACTCATATACGCACAAAATAAATATACTGTCCGGAGACAAAGCGGGGGTCGTTTCGTGTAACGTTTCAGATTGCCAGTCATTTTGCTGCCACATAACTCGTTCCTAAGTCATTCCATAAGTGTCTCACATTGCCCTAAGCATCTCCAATTAATAACACTGACAGAGTCGAAGAAGCAAATACGAAGCGCACTAGCATCGAAGTTATCGTAATTATTCATTAACCACGCTTTGCTGACGTTTTTTATTTGACTTGCTTTAATTTGAACTTGACTTGTTTTAATTTGAACTTGACTTATTTTAATTTGAACTTGACCTATTTTAATTTGAACTTGACATATATTAATTTGAACTTGACTTATTTTGATTTGAACTTGACTTACTTTAATTTGAACTTGACTTATTTTAATTTAAAATTAAAAAGGTTTAGTATCTAATGTTGGTAATAATTTACTCGCTGTCTTGACTACAGTCGTTCCTCCACGCTTCACTTTCTCTGTGACTCACACCAACATTCGCGAAATCTCATTTATTGTTACATATTACATTATCGGCTTAACTTCTATTGGAGTAAAAGTGTTAATTAACCGGTGAACCAATGCGGTTCTGCCCTGTGTCTATTCTTGTGCATAGATACCGATCATGAATTCATGAATTCAGTTGAAGATTTATGCATACCATAGACGCATCCCTGGCTCCGAAACTTTTGTAATGATGCACATCTCACACTCACGTCTAACCTTTCCTGTAATAAGTTTCGCTCGGACCGATTTCATCCTGTTTTCGAGAAACATTTCTTCCAGGTATCTACACGGATACCGACTCGATGGACCAAAGCTATTCAGCTCGTTTCCCGCTAATTACACCACATGCTGCTGATACTAGCCCGATATTAGCGGGTGGTCACCGGCTGGTCTGTACTTAGTTTATCCTGACCTGATATTTGCATCGATTGCTACGTAAATGTGGATCTGCTATCTGCTGATGTTTGACTGCGGTAATTGTTATTAAATGTTTCGTGATGGGCGCAAATTGACCTTTGTTGTCGGCGCGCCCCAAGCCCCAATAATGCTTCGTGAGGCACACCGTTATCACCATCAGTGCAGGGTGCTCGGACTGTCATTGGTCAGGATCTAAACCGTACCATTGATGATCGATGTCTGACATCGGTTTTAAGAGACTGTTGTTGGTAGACCACTGGTACTGAAATGTGAAATGTACTGCAATGTGAAGCGTCAAGCGAAATGAAAGCAAAATGGTCGAACTTCCCTGAGCTATTTCTGTCGGACATTCCATCAATGATTTTGGTTCCATCATACTCCATTTGTAAAATTCATTGCAGATATATTTAGGGACATATATCTCTCATATTTGTATCATATTTATTTTACTACGGTCGTTTAACCTGCGCACTGCAGGGGGTTCGCGCCGAACACGAACTGCAGGGGGTGATTTCCGCTCCCCCCTAAGATCTCGAAAACTACGCTACGTAGCGACAAGCAGAAATCGGCGTTAGACAGCTCGAGACAAGCTGTATCGAAAGCATATCAAATTTTTCTTAGGTCAGGTCAAAATTGAGATCACCAGATGTCATCAAAGGTCAGATTTTCCGGTGTTTATGATTTATCTTCAGAAACCCCCAAATATCTCGAAAATTGTATAGCTAGGAACAAACGGAAAACAATCAATCGAAAGCCCTTGACAAATTCAATTGCCAGCATGTCCTCAGTTTAAGATGAGGTCAATAGTTAGGCTCCAGAGGTCATCAAAGGTCAAAACGGCTATGTTTGGCGAAGCTGTTTTTCGTGAATAGCATTTCACCAACAAAGATAATGGAATAATTTGGACGTCATCGTGTTTGTTTCGTCGAGGCGCTTTGAAACATATGCATGGTGACAAATTGACCTGACCTTAGGTCACCGATACGAAAAAATCCGAGATTTATGAGTTATAGGTTCTGATAACTTTATGAAATATCGCCAGTTTCAAATCTTTCGGAAATAGACTGTGGCTTTGGCACGACCACAAACATTTTGGGAGGTATGGTCACTTAAGGTGACCTTGTGACCTGACCTAAGACGTCCTTAAGTCAAAAATTTCACAAAGTGTGGATAGTTGATGCCCAAGCAGCTGTAAGAAATTTGGCGGCGCTGCGCGCTGTTTTTTCCCCGCTAATTCTGAAAAACCTGAGGGGACGGAAATCAACCTCCCTGCAGTGCGCGGGTTAACTTTGGCTTTTTGAAACGATACTCATGCTAAGGTGGGCTTAACCCGTTGTTATGTGCTGACTGGTGATTTTGATCGGCATTCCCTGACTGTTTGCTGCTGACCTGTTACTGGTTTCTCCTGACCTGATGCTTGTCCAGTGGGCGGTGGGCGGTTGGCGGGCCGGCATGCCGGCAGCGCTGCTCCACTGCTGTTGACCTCAAGCTGCCGACAATGTCTCCGTCACCGCCTGTCACTCAACCTGACCCTCTGCCCGGGCGTGTGACCTGAGTTCAGCGACTCTGAAGGTCACGGCTGCTGTCTCGTGACCTGCCTCCTCTGAGCGTGACCTGTGGCGGCTGACCCTCAGCTGGTGACACTGTCAGTTCGTGTCCTCTGACCCTGTCGGTCGGTCGGCGGGCGGCCCGCAGCTGCAGCGCGCGCACCTCTCGAATCGATAGGCTCCGTCTGGCGCAGGGCACCACTGTCTGCCACCGCCGCCGCCGCGGTCACTCAGCTGGGTCTGTTCCGTGCCATGTTAGTCCTCCGTGACACAGTGACCATCGTGAGCCGCCACAGGCGCTCGCTCATTATGGTTATGGAGGTCTGCTGCTCAAGGATCTTGAAAAGGCCAGACAAATGACTCTGTAAAAATGGGTATTGGGTGTGTGTGTGTGTTAATGTTGCTCTTTGTTTACGTGGCCGGTTTAACTTATTGATGTTCCGAACCATAGGAAGCTCACACAAGCTTTCCTGCCATGCTACTAATGCGTCCACAGCAGCTAAGTTAAATACATTCTTTAGCTAAGCAGCGTAGCAGGAGTTCATAAGAACTGGCATTTATTGCGCGTGTAAATATGCAAGTATGACTACGCCGTTCGACACTCCGCGAGAGCCTTGGGCGGGATGGAAGGACACAGTGAAGCACCTGGAGTGGATCTGCTTTAATGACCGGATAGCGTTTGTTGTCTACTCAATGGTGACTGATGCCTAATCTCACATAGTTGCAAAGCTTCGTAGGAGAAACAGGGACGTAGCAAGGGGGAGGCGGGCACGGGGGCATGGCCCCCCACTGAGCCCGAAATAAATTCACACTAGATAGAATAGAGGATTCTCTGAAAACCCGACCCTACCCCCTACCCCCCGGTCAGCAAACATATGGCTTAGGAGCAAAGTGATTTCACACTAGATAGAATGAGATTCTAGGAGCAAAATGTGATTTTTTCCCGACGTGCCCCCCCCCTGATAAAAATCCTGGCTACGTGCCTGTAGGAGAAGGATGACAAGAAAGTGAAACGTGACCTGCATTTGTTTGAAATTTTCCTCTGAATCATCAGGTCATGATAGGCCTCTTCATACCAGCTCGATCAGCTCACATGGAATCTCTGTCCTACATAAGCGATATTTTAGTACCTACCCATAAGTTTAAATGCAATACATTGACTCGGTTTGACTGGACTATGAACACGCGTTATGAACAAAATTTTGATTTGGCTGCTGCATTTTAGCTCAACCTTTTACGCTTATTGCGCAGGTGCTCCAAAGACTCGAGTGAAACCGGCGCAGCTGACGCTATTGCAATTCGATGAGGCGGCAATATACTTATATATTGAAGTTCCTGTTAAAGGGAGCGTGCCCATGCATTTGTAATGTCAAATATACATTTGTATTACGGTAAGAAGCTATTTGTGTGATTATTGGATACGATAAAGTTCACGTCTGGAGCCCCTTTTAGTTGAATTTTTACTTTGTTTTGTTTCGATATCCATTAACGGTCGCCACTATAAACGGAGTAGGAAGATGTTAGACGTTTTCACGATGAATTATTTTGCGCGAAATGTTTTAAAACATCTTAAGATGTTTTGAAACATGAAATGAGCTCATTACAAGATTATTATTCAAAATTGTCCGTTTCTAAAGAACATATGCGTCTTGTGTCCATTCGTTCAGTTAAGCATACCGCCATATTAGTTACTCAATTTGGCAGCGTCATGGATCACAGGTCTGCCTTCGCATGACGCATTAATTCGCTTTAGTGCATGGCCGAAGACTGTTTGTCCATTGACCATGTGCTTAACTATAGCGGTGTATTAACTGGAGTGTTAATACACTCCCAAAAACGATAATTCACTGCAAAGCCTCAGGTAAATGACCCTGCATTGAACACTCGAAAAATATGTAGGTACTTGTGCTCTAAACCATAGAGATCATATATACATAGAGATGCCATGCCTATGCTGAAACACTTGATTTCGTGGCAATTCAGTGGTCTTTTTTAAGCAGATTTTGTGAACACTCTCGAAGTCCGTGCTTAACTAAGCCACTGTCTTTTATGTTGAGGACAGTTTTGTAGGCAATATTAATGGAAACAAAATTATTTAAAAATACATCTTCTCAGATAAGAGTTATTGACATCGGCGCACGCTGTATAGGATTCTGGAGGATAAACTTGTGCTTTAAAAGACCACTGAATTGCCGCAATTTAAGTGCATGGCATCTCTATGTATATATGATCTCTATGCTCTAAACAGTCAGTCTTCAGCCATGCACTAAATCGTTTTATGCACTCGTGCCATTTTAATGAATTCAGATTTTATGAACTCGCCTTCGCTCGTTCATAAACTGATCATTAATACCAACTCATGCTAAAACATAAGAAACGATTCGCTGGAGGCGAGTCCATTATGAGTCAAGGGGAGTTTGCTTTGTTGAGCGACCAATAGCGTGCCCGAGACCGAGGCGTTTCTAGATGTTCTGAAAAGTGTCAGTAGGTGAAGATCACAGCTAATCTTTAGGGTGTTTTCACGCGACGTCACAGCCAGACCTGGCTGTGCTCTGGCTCTACGTGCGGCAGCCATCTTTGGGGACAACCGACGAAAGCATATACCTTCTGGACATTGAGTTGCGTTCAAAGACGAGCCCGTGCTCCGGGACTGTGGGGCCGAATTCCAGTGTAATTTATTCACCATTGATCTGGCGTGGTCCAAAAGGGGTTCGTGCTGAGTTTAATCCGCTTTGGTCTAATTAAAGTGGACCAAATTTGACCAAAACCATTCAAAACTTTTTTTTTTGTGATTTTGATCTAATTTGGTCCACTTAAACAAAACTAAAATAAATGAAACTCTGATCAACACTCTGCTGGACCACGCCAGATCAGATGATGAAGGAATTACCCGGATCGTTTGCATAGTTTTGGAGCTTGGGCTCGTTTTCGAAGAGCCCTTCAACGTAATTTAATGTCCTTGTCCATAAAAACATATGCACGCCGAAAAGAGCCGTGAGTATATGGTGAAGTGAAGTGGGATAGCTTGTCGGTGTCGATTAATCTAAAATCACGTGAAAAATCCGTCTAACAACACAGCACACACACTGAACTAGCACACTAGCAATCAGGTTGTCCCCAAAGATAGCGGCCGAACGAGGTATCCGTGACGTCAGTGAAAACACCCTATACATAATTATCTTGCTAATTACCACCAAACNCACAAAGCACATGATGAAAAATATCGAAATTAAAGTAGTTTTCATAAATATATATATATATATATATTTTTTTCGTTATCCGGCTCCCGCCGGTGGTATATTTACATTCAGCATAAAATCAGTTTTAAAGGAAACATCATATCGATACATCATGAACACTACCTGGGTAGCGAACAATTCAGCCACACACGCACGCTGACACAAATGGCTTGCCAAAATATATATAAAAACCTGGTTTCAAACAAACAAAGAACACATCAGAATGCAAAAATTATAAATACATATATAACTGTTACAGGAATACTCCTACATAGCCTTCATCTTCCATATAACTCTAGAAAAGTGTTCTCCTGCTGGTGTAACTATGCGCCACAACGCGGCAAGCACAGTCGACCTACCGCCCCACTAACAACCGCACCAGCACGGGGAGCTAACGCAGCGAGCGGGGGCGGCAGCAGC
>VOPJ01005218.1:0-18040 GCA_014673585.1 Semibalanus balanoides | reverse complement strand
GCTGGTATTTCCTCTCGTGCTTTCGCTCTTACCAAAATAAGAGCGTGTCGACGATCGTGCCCTTCCCTGATTTTGGACGCTTGGGTTATTTCTTTCGCACAGCTCTCCACAGTCAACACATTGTGAGTGACATGTATCAGGTGAAAACGCATAGAACGATCAGCAGCTTTCCTCAGCTCCTCTTTTAGCAGTCCTGCAGTGAAAGATGGTTCGGTCTTCGGACCCTCAATTCAATCAATCATTGTCACTTATTCGCTCGCACCGAAGTCTATCGTTGGAACAACGAACTGGTGTATCTCCAGATTCTCTTCATGATCTTGTTTCTTGACTTTAGTCCTTAACTCTTGCAACGATTATCTCCTCCTATACCCTTCCGCGATAATCCTGGCTTTTATCGGCAAGTGTAGCTACGAGAACAGGACCGTTATAGCTTCTCCAGACGACAGGTTTGTGAGGGGGGCTGAGCTGTAAAAACATCGCTTAAAGTATCATCAAAATCAACAAAAGACAGATTTCTCTCCGGATCTGACCCACTTCCTCTTCAAAGTTAGGGGGGCTGAAGCCTCGATTGGGGGGGGGGCTGAATCCTCAATGAATAGGGAACCTTCACCCCTGTTTGAGGATGCTTTTTACGATTGTGCCCAGATCCGCTTTCTGCTGCAAAACTTCTCAACAAATAGTTCTGTCCCTCTTTGGCAGTCGTTTGTAGAGCTGCACCAGGAAGATGTTATTGGCTCCATCTGTGATGTTTGAATGCTGCTTGAAACGGGTCCAGCCAGTTGCGTACTAGGGTTCATGATGAAGAACTCAACACGCTTTAGTACATCTGTTTGTCCTGCAGTGGCCGCATGCAGACGGAACAGTCTGTTCGCGAGCTCGAGCCACCGGGCTTGGTGAAGAGAACCTGGTTCTGAGGTCTATAAGGCCTAGGTAAAACATCATGAAGGGCCATGGCTGAACAGCTTGACAACATGTTAGTTTTTACAGATAATCGCTGATCCTTGCTCATTTAAGACTCTAATGTGCTTCTCATGTTGTTTTCGTTATGCAATGCATGACCCCACTTTACTCGTTGCCGTTTAATTTATTCATCAAGTAATCGCTTATTTGTGTTAGTGACGATCCCATAGATCCACAGTGCAGCGTTCAGGAGACAGGAATAAGGCTGCCGCACGGTCTGCGATGTCGTACCTATCACAAACTTTCGAAAAAATTGAACGGGTTGAGAAGATTCTTCGAAACATTATCCTCGTTGGATTCCCTCATCATCCTGCTGCCAGTCGCTAATGTCAAAAGGGGTCATCATTTTCCGCAAATTTCACTGGCGCTCTCTTCAGAATTTGCATGCACCAGCTTCCCTCTTTTGGATTTCATTACCAGGAGAGTCGTAACTGCCACCACGCTATTTTTTCTCAGTTGTAATTCCTTTTGTGCAGTGACGACTTTTTATACCGCCGGGTCGCCTCGCTTGCCCTTTCTCTCTCTTGGGCCGCTCAGCTGCCGCCTCCGCCCCACTTTAGGAGGTTACGGTCTCTGAGGCTAGAATAATATACGGTCCATACCTTACCAAATTAAAATACTGTTCAGTTGTGTGCAGTTGCCATCTCCCATCTGACACTCCCCCGAGCCCCTGCCTTCCAGCCTCCCATCACCGCATAATTTGGTCTTACGGGACAGTAAACCAAAACTTGTGCTTTAATTTGTTGAAACTCATGTTCAGATTCACATTGATTTGTTTCTTTGCACACATTGGCTGTTAAGCATCTCTTTTAAGCGAGAAAGCACGAATTAAGCAGTAGTTATAAAAACTACCAATCAATAGATGGCGCTAGGTTACGTGGTTAGCCGGAGGTCTCACATACCTGAATTTTAGCGTGTTCTGTCGACCAAACATGTCAAGAATGAAGAGTCAGACCAAATCGTATATGAGAAACCCGAATATTACAAAATTAAAGATGACAAAAAATTAATTCACACTGATTTACCAAATTAAATCTAAAAAATTGCAAACATGACTTCAGTTTGTGTCAAGGCGGCACTTCAAAACGTCTCCAAATCCAAAAAGGATTGTCATTTTCGGACTCAGCACACACTAGCGCACCAGAATTCAGCTATTGTGAAAGCTATTTTTTCTGACGACCCACCCTAGACTGGCCGTGTCGTCGGTATACATAAACACCGGCGACCGGGGCAACACGCGGAGCGCCTCCACGAGGTCAGCAGCAATGTGGCATTCGAAGGCGCTTATTAAGACAAATCTAAGGCATCTTCGAAAACTCAAATTGAGGTCACATGTCAGGTCACGGTCAGGTCAAAGGTCAAAATCAAGGTATTTTCGTTTATGAGCTATACTTTTCATCCAAAGCCTTCGATTGCGACCATGATCACCCACAGTGCTCTTAAGCGTATGGTACACATCTCGCATGATCTTAAGTTAGATAATTGACAAAGATCAAAGGTCAAAATTTGGTCACAAAAGTTCACTATACCAAAATATCTACAAAAGCCATGCAACACATGTTTTATGGATTATTTTACGCATGGAAAGCAATAGTGATGCTCATTTGACCACCGGACCTCATGTATATGAAGTAAATGTCAAGCTAAGGTCAAAGAAAGATATTGTTTTATTTATCAATATTAACCTGCGCCCCACTGCAGGGGGGCGTTTGAACACCCCCCCTCCTGTTTGTTCAAGATAACGAAACAATGGTGGCGCGTAGCGCCGCCAAATTTGGAATAACTAATAATTGATCCTTTCCGCACATTTTGCGAAAATTTTAGCTTCGTATCGGGTTAGGTCAGGTCACCAGGTCAGGTCAAGTGACCACACCTACAAAACAGTTTGCGGTCGTGCCATGACCACAGTTTCTAACGGATCGATATCAAACTTTTAGTGATTACATCAAGTCATCAGCGATCTACAAAATGTTTGTCTCGGCATGTTTTTATATCGGTTACCTTGAGGTCGGGTCATTTTGGACCTCCCATTATAAGATAAATGGCAAATATTCAAATGCTTTCTTTTTCGAGATATTCAGTCCATCCTTCTGTGACAATGTTATAATAGGTTATTATGTATGGATCCAAAGTGCAGTTTTGCTTCAGGGACCCTTACGGGCGGTCATCTGAGGTCATCCGAGGTCACCAACACCTTTTCGGCAATTAACTCTAAAGCATAATGAAGTAGAGGAAGAGTAACTTTCACCAATATGTTTGTCTCTTTAAGCACATTCCTGATCTGCAACATGACCTACTCTTGGTGACCACTTGACCTTGACCTTGAGGTTAATTTTTTTTAAGTTGACCTAAACATGATCAAATTTGACATTATTTAAAAGCGCCTTGACGAGGACAAACACGGATGGCGTAAACAGTATTGCTGTTATCTTTGTGAGGTAAAAATAAAGTTAGCGATTTGTTCTGCCAAAATTAGCATTTTGGACTTTAATGACCTCTAGAGCCTTAACTATTGACCTGAGGTCAATTTTAAAGAAATACATGCGATTGCAAAATTTCAATGGCTAGGGAAAAGTTATTGCATATTTGTTTCTAGATAGTATAGTTTCCGAGATATTTGGGGGTTTCTGGAGCGATGTCCTAAAATTGGCAAATTTGACCTTCGATGACCTCTGGTGACCTAAGTTTTGACGTGAGCGAAAAAAAGTTTAAATAGTTCCGAAATTATTTGTGATAACGGTTCGAACAGTGGTTTTTGTTTTGGTCTACGTGCCGTAGGAGCCGAGTTAGAGGGGGGTCTTCAAACACCCTCCCCCCAGTCGGGCGAAGGAAATGCAGAGGCCCAGTGGGGCGCGGGTTAACCGAAAAAGCATGTTTCTCGACTAGTTTTGTTTAAAAAAAAGTCCTGTCATTAATTTGTATGTATCTCGTCAATAGAAGCCTTAAAATTGACATTTCAAAATATGACGTCACAAGTTACTAGTACTCTAAATGCAATCACTCGGTCAAAAATGATGATATCATTTTGAAATTTGGTATGTTAGTTGTTTGCATATAGTTTTCTGACATATCTTTCTTTTTTCTAAATATTTGCAAAGTTTGGTTTTGTAGTCATTTTTTAAAGAAGTTTTGTTCATTTTGATCATTTTGATTTTGATTTTGATCATTTGGAAATTTGGTATGGTAGTTGTTTGCATATAGTTTCTGACATATCTTCCTTTTTCTAAATATTTGCAAAGTTTAATTTTGTAGTCTTTTTTAAAAACAAGTTTTGTCTTTAAATTGGGGGTCAATAAAAAAATTAATAGCCTTTATTATTTGCGATCTGTATCAGTTTTTGATTCGCATTTTGCTTCTTATATTGCCTTTGTACGGTCTGATAAGGTTTAGCTGATTCATTTGTAAAAGCCGTGTGTAGTGACGTCACTAAATTTGATAATCTCACAAATTAATTCACAAATTACTTCCTTTTCGCACAGAAGACGTTAACCCTCGCCGAGGAAGGGGGATGCCAGACCCCCTCGTTTTTTGTTCTCCAAATAACTCACGTAGTTTGTAATCGATCGCAATGAAACTTTCAGTATCTTCTTTTTGAACAATTTGACACATACTGTGAAAATTTAGAACTTCCAACTTTCATGACCCGTGACCTATGACCTGTTTCTCAAGGTCATGCCAGGGGAAGTGTCGTCCCGTAGTATCGATCCTTGTTACATGTTTAGTTTACGAGTGTTTGACGTTCAGGAGCAAAATATGCAAAGGTGTTTCCAGGTGACAGGTGTTTGTCTTCTGCTGCAGGCAGGGTGGTAAAAACGCCATAGGTGGCGCCAACCAAATTCTTGGCATGGGAAAATTGGCCCCAGTTGACAAGTATCGACGCAAAATCACTGGATGAATCAAAAACGACCTTAAAACTGGTTTAGAGTTCGTTAACCGCGAGTACCAATGGCCCCGGGATTTAATCCACGGTCCTATGAGGGGGTTTGTCAACCCATTCTAATTTGGCTTCTATTGAGACCTAACCAAAACCAAAAACGTGAATCCGTATAGGTCGTCATAATCATTAGAAACTATTCGGTTATTTTTGCCCAGGTCAAATTTGGTCACTAGAAAGGTCATCAAAGATACCATTTTCCATTATCTTAGGACCTCACATCCAAGAGACCCCAAATTATTATCTCGGGAACCATGCTAGTTTAGGAAGAAAATAGGAACACATCAGAGCTTTGTTCAATTTGTAAAATGCCAATGGTCTTCAATTGAAGATCCAGGGTCAATAGTTAGGATATAAGCAGTCACAAAGGTAAACTTAAATACTGCTCTATTTTCCCCAAAATTGATTTTCGGCAATAACTTTTTACTAACAAGATAGCACAATACAGTTTAAACCATCTTATTAGTCTTGTCAAGGCGCTTTTACCCTATTCGCCTGCGGCGCTCGAAATTACGTTAACTCAGGAGGCAGATTCTTGCGCCACAGAGATTTCGAGACCCCGGGCGATTTTTGATGGGAACGCAACATCATTCGATTCGTTGTGGTAAAATTGTTCTTTATTGGACCCTGTATAATTTTATTGTGTTCAAAAGTAAAGGCAGCGCAACAGCAATATGGGTAAAATTTGTAATTGTTGTTTTTTTGAACGGTCATTGGCGGCCATGTTATTCACAGATTATGCATAGCAAGAAACCGTTTTCGAGCTCGTCCAACGTGCATGCTCTTCAACTTTATGAAAGGAAAATCACAAAATGAAAACAAATCATAGGCTTACTCAGGGTAAAAAATCGGAGGGGGATTTTTCTGATACAAAATATGTGCTGTTCGTGACTGTTTTGGACGAATAGAACGTCACATGTGCAGGCTTTGTTGCTGTAATAGTTAAATGCAATATATTTGAGTAATGGCGGATCCAGGTAAACAACGTGAGAGGGCCACCAGTCGCGGAACGCCTTTATATTTTACTATTGAGTTAGCCTAATTTGAGTAGGAGTCGCTTCCATTTTTATGTCCCTGAGTGCGCCTCTGTTCTATTACCCAAAAGAGGTATAATCCAATAATTGTTGAGGTATATGTAGATGTACATATACTTGCCAGTGACATGAGTTTCAGACGCTTCTTATTCACACCACAAACTTACGAAGGGAGGATGCGCGCGCACAACCGCATCGTAACATCTCCCAAAACATTTGGCCTGGGGCGCCTCTGCTTGTCCATGTTTTTCCAAACTTTGGACACAACACGCGTCATTCACCATTCTATAAAAATTCAGCAAGGTTTCAAAACGATGAGACGCGTAATGGTTCAGAAAGGCAAGCATGCGAAAACTTACCGAGGGACCGGCTAGGTGCAATCCGCGGGGCCGCTGTACATGTAATAGGGCCGTCGGCGGCCCTATAGCTATAGCAGGGTGGCGCCGCCCGGGCCGCGGCCACCTAAAACGCCACCTAGAGGATTACCGTTACCTGCGGGGAGCAGATTCTTCCCCTCAAGATCTCGAGACCGCTTCGGCCATTGTGAGGGGAACGACATCATTCGATTTCGTTGTGAACCCAAGATATATCTATTTTGACCCTGAAATATATTTTGTTTGTTAAAAAATAGGCCGGGTGGAACAAATATGAACATTTTTGCGAGTGTTTTTTAAAGGTCTTCTGCGGCCATGTGATTAGTATTTTCAGTGCGGCGACAACAGTCTTTCGAGCTTCCAATGTCATGCTCTTCAATATATGAAAGGGAAAATCACCAAAATGAAAAATAATAGGCGTTCTCAGGGAAAAAAATGGGAGGATTTTCTTATACAAAATATGTGGTGTTCCTGGATGTTTGGGACGATAGGAACGTCACATGTGGGCTTTGTTGCTGTAATATTGTAAACATTAATATACTTGCAGCATAGGCGGATGCCAGTTAAGCAGCGTGGAGGCACCATGTTGCGGAAACGCCTTTTATCATCTTACTAATTTTGAAGTTGGCCTAATTGACGGTTATGCATTAACTCTTAACATATTGTGACTGCAAATACAATCGGAACTGGCAATTTTGACATTTTCGGCCGCGGAGCAAGCTCTTGGAGGTCATATTTTGGCGCCAACTTCATCTAGCAAGTTGGCACTTTTTACCACCCCTGTGCTGAGGTTGTAACCTTTAATGACCTTTTCTGAGGTCAACCGAGGTCACTAATCATGACTCAATGACTCTGTCTGTTGCTTTCTGACTCTTATTTTAAGACCAGTTGATTGACGTGATCGTCAAATCTCGAAAGCCATTGGCTAATAATTATGTATCACACTGGGGTCATGCGCGTTTCCAAAGTGCACGAGGTCACTGACCTTACAGATGAACTGTCATTGACCTTTTCATTGGCCGACATTTACAGCGTCATTTTGTTGTGACCGCTGAATTTCAATTGCATTAAAATAAGCATAACAAGATATTCTTTGCCATATATTGGACATCACGATCATGCAATTCAAGTAATTCAAGAATATTTTACAGAATTAATGTAAGACATTTTGGTCTTGAAATGAACATCAGAGGTCAACTTATTGAACCCAGACCTAAAAATCATATGTTGGAATGGCTTCCAACTACGTCACAAGCAAAACGACCGTTTTTAATCAAAAAGCCTCCAAATTAGGGGCGAGAACCGCACAAGGGCGTCGTAACCCCCCCCCCATCCGGAACGCAGTGAATTTCCCTACCGGGCTGAGGCTGTTAAATTGGTGTAGGATTAAAAGAAAACGGAAAGAGCCAAGTAGCTCGTTTCGCCCCTACTCCAACCCAAACCCAGGCCCCTCACTCAACCAACCCAAACGGCCCCCTCTTTTCAGTCATCACCAACCCAGGACCCATCCTACACCCTTACACCGGACATCAATCCTCTCTTGAGAAAATGAGCAAAAAAGGCCAACGAACCAATAAGAAAATAGAAAGTACCAAGAAAGTTTCACGTGATAGCGCCTGATGTTAGCTTTGAGAAAAATATAAACGAAAAAAACGGCAGGGAGACGTTTTCAACGCCCCCCCCCCCAGTCAATGCCAGGTTAAGTAAACTGAGATGAAATAAGAAAAACTTCCCTGTCGCTACCAATGTTGCCTGTCTTAAAGGCTGGTCAGCTCCACTCCACGCAAGGACTGCATCCCACTCAAGGCCCTATAACATCCCACTTATCAATCATCGACCTCAGCGCGCTGCCATTTCACACTCGGCGCCATCACTCAGTTGGGCAGATCACCGTTCGTGCCGGCCACTGCTGGCTCGCGTGCGGCCTACGACATTTCCAGCGCCTCATAAGAAGTGACTCATATCGTCGGTCACGATAGCTGTGCCGTCGGCAGTGAGTCGGCCGATCAGATCGCTCAGTTATCATGTCCAGGTCACGGCATGTCGCACTGCTCGGCGGTGAAGATTTTCGGCGGCGGCAGCCGATTCGCCAAATTGCCGCGAGGCATGCAGCCGTTCGTGACCTTATCACCAGTCGCCAGTAATGGTGCAGCTCGCTAGCGTGATGACGAGCAAGCCGCAATTATCCGCTCCCATTTCCCGACGGCACCTTGTCAGCGGGAGACACCAGGACAGGACCGAGGTCGCGAGTAACGACGAGAAGATGACAGCTCGACCGCCAAACGCTGCAGCGTTTGTAGGCGGTATCAATAAAAAAGGAGAAAATAATAACTGACATAAAACGTTAAATGCTGTTACTTTTGTCAAGAAATAAGCTGTTAGGTTGAAAATATCCTGGAGTGTATCATAATAATTAAGTATGTTTTCGTAAATGACATAGCAATGTCTGTTTGTTTGTTTGTTGTTTATTTCGATGATGGACATGATGTACGACATGATAATATGATTGGATCGGCACAAAAAGCAAATAACCTAATTACGAGACGCTTCTCCAACTAATCAGTAATTATATACTTATATGTTAATGTGTGTGTGTGTTACAGGCAAAATGAAGACAGTCAGGACATTCTATAAATACCTAGGGATTCTACTAGAATGCCTGCCGGTCAGGCATTCTATAGATGCCTAGGGATTCTATAGAATACCTTAACATTTTACAAATACCTACTTGTACATTTAGCAAACACTTATAACTTAACAGTCCATGAATATCACAATAAATAAATGAGTTATGAATGACTAACTACAGTGGTGGCATGCGATATAAATGTGCAAAAGTCTTTTTTGCAGTGTTCACTGTTCATGGTACAAGATTTGCTTGTCGCTGGAGTTTACTTTTATGTACTACACCACGAACAAGAATAAATGTGCAGTTAATCGATGAGGCGAAATAGAAAGCGTCCATAAACGCCGCTTGTTAGATGACCGTCACTGATGAATGAATAAAAATAAAGTGCACAGAACCCATATTTCCCATACATGCAGCATTGCACGTCTAAATGGGGAAAGCCAGGCATTAAAATAGCACGTGCATTATACCACACTTTTNTCGTGGTAAAAGGCACAATTAAAAGAAGAATGCAATTTGTTGTGCAGTTAGTACAAAGGCTTGTACAAATATATACATTGTGACCATGCGGCTTATATAGTTGAAACTAAGCCAATTGATGATCTTTGTTAATATCGAAGGCATAATTATTGTGGCCTAATGGTCAGTAAACACTGGAAAAACGAACAAACGTTTAAGAGAAGAAGCACATCCAGTGCGTTTCTTAGCTTTGTTTCAATATACCCAGTGTTGTTGTACTGCAATACATTGCAGACATATTTACTGAAGTACGCTATAGTTTGTTTTATAGCGAATGCATCGTCACTGATTTAACCAATCAGCTTCACCCTTCGTGGTTAAAAGCAACGCTAATTTCAAACTATTAACCGACATCAAATTAGTTTACTATTGGACGCAGTCTGGTTGAATAGTAAACGTGTTGTTTCTAAATAATGATATCACTCCAAGAACAACGAGCAGCTTCAAAATAGCTCCTGCACTCACCAAACTCAGCACCAGAAGTCCCAGAGAGGCCTGCATCTTGCCTTGTAGTGCTCACTGTTATGGATCTTGTGATTTCTACTGTGATGCCCAGTCTTATATACGGTGTTATGCCATGCTTCATCCCTGAAGTAAGCCGTGTGACCGAGAAACAAACTGGACGAAGTGTGGAAATAAGGCTATTTTAGGTAAGCCTGTTTGCGCCATACCGTAAAGCTTGTTGAATTACGCTGCTAACGCACCTGTAGTACAACTCTGGCCACTCGGTAACGATTGCCCAAGTCACATCGGTGAACATACTGAACCCTATATTCCGTGCTGGGGGCAGATTCTGCCCCCCCGTGGTTTTTCGCTTGCCACTCCCATTTACCGCTTGCCGTTAGGACTACCGTTCTGACATTTTCTGACTTTTTCCATAATTGATTTACACGTGTTGAGTTAAAGTGTCAAAAAATTGCTTAGCAGGGGCAGTGCTAGGTTCCTGTTTTGGGGAGGGTGTGAGTTGTGACGAATGTGTTTGGGTGGCGCAAACTTTCATCGTAGTTTGCAGTGCAATAAATGCGTCAGAAACATTGTCACTGCAATATGCATCATACCTACTGGGATTCCACATATTTTTGGGGGGGCAGAGGCAGGCAAACAGATGACCTTGTAGCAGCGCACGAACCACCAGCACTTCGCTCGTGCAAGGCTGCCAGCTGGAACGTCATCGTAAAGCTACAAAGTCATCTTAAATAGGGGCAACGGGGGGCAAGAAAGTACAAAAATTATAGGTATTTTTGATCCAACACAGCTGCCATGTTTATCAACCTTTTTTAACGCAACTAACAGTGATCGATAGATCGATAGAGTGGGCAATTGACATGTGATGACCATTTTTCCAAATTCAAAAATCATATTCGTGTGCAGGTCACTAAATTGGGGAGCGAAGTAAGAGCGTAATTCAAACGATTTTTGATGGCTTTTTCTGGATAAATGTATTAGTTCGTTATTTGTACATCAGACAAAATAGTTAATAAGCATATTTTTACTATAGGTGGTGCCAGGTTAACGAAAAAGGGAGGCAAAATATAAACAATATGAACCGCAGTCATGCTGCTACCACGGAATATAAATAAGTTACTGGTCATAGACAGTTTCATTTTGAATGCTGCAAATAATCATAGGCGTATCCAGGATCCCATTTCGGGAGGTGCAAGACCTTTTGATAGTATTATATTAGCGGGATTTATTCCTAACTAGTCAACAATGACTGTTTTACTTGCAATTTCAATTCACATTAGTTGCCCACTTTTTACCCTATCTGAGCTCGCCTATCCTCTTCAAATGTTTCAAAGAGGACCCCCTGGTGCGTTTTTCATCGGAAAACTGCAGTATGTTTTGTCCTTGTAGACCCATGCATCATAGTTTCCTTGCAATAATATGAACCATTTTTTCGATTCCTGAGCGCGCCTCTGCAATACAATGCCTTTATTACTTCTCCTGGACTCATATTCGCAGTCATCATTCTCAACGATCAGTTTATTGCGCCGTAATTGCTGGTATATCGTTATCACCATGCAAGTCAACCCCCTTTTTCTGTGCCTGAACACGCCTTTGAAACTCAAAATGTAACAAGTTATGCAAATATTAGGAGAAACTATCTTTTGCATCTTCAAAGCCATAAACGCAATTTTCATAGCTTTGACTGCCAGCTAGGCGCAGGGGTGGTAAAAACGCCTTAGGTGGCGCCAACCAAATCTGGCATGGGAAAATTGGCCCCTAGTGACAAGTATCGACGCAAAATCACTGGTGAATCAAAAACGACTTAAAGCTGGTTCAGAGTTATTTAAACCACGGGACAATGGGCCTCGGGATTTTCCACGTCCTACTGAGGGGTGTTTCAACCCCCCTTCTAACTTGGCTTCTATGAGACGTAGACCAAAACTAAAACAGTTGATCGATAGGTCGTCAGAGAAATCATTTAGAAGCTATTTTCTTCTTTTTTGCGCGGGTCAAAAACTTTGGTCACGAGAGGTCATCAAAGATACCAATTTTCCAGTTTTATGACCTCTTTCCAGAGACCCAATATATATCGGGAACCCATGCTAGGTAGGGAGCAAATAGGAAAAAACGAGAGCTTGTTTATGTAAATCATTTGGTCCTCAATTGCAGATCAGGTTCAATAGTTAAGGATATAGAGGTTCATAAAGGTAAAAATATGCTATTTTACCAAAAATGATTTTTCGCCATAATAACTTTTTTTACTAACAAAGATAGCACAATTACAGTTTAAACCATCGTGTTTGTCTTGTCCAAGTCGCTTTTAAAAGGACTGTCCCAACCTTAACATAACATTTTGAGTCTGATATAGCCATTTTGCGTGCTGGCATTTGAAATTATGTATGGTATAAGTTAAAACGAACGCACTGAGGCTGAATCACGAGAGAAAATTCGAGTTTGATTATTGCAAGGTAATGTAACATCGCAGCCCCCAATGTATTTGAATGGTGGCCGGTGAGCCCGGAGTGTCCGTAGTCTCTCTTTGCTAAATGTTGGATTACAGTCGACTTGTTTACCTTTCGGCCTATACATTAGCCATACACTTAGTCCTACTTATAACAGGTTGAAGGTCTTTCTTTTTTTCCAAAATTCCTTACTATGACGGTCATCAGCCCGAATATTAAAACTGATTTTTGTTAATATGAAATTGAGCACTGTTCGTGAGAAACAAATGTCTTAATCGTGTTCAGCAGCATTCACTTCATATTTTGCACACAAACGACGTACATTGACACATTTTTTTGAAGGTGGGGACAGTCCCTTTTAAAGGGAGTGTGGCCTACGGTCACATTTTGGTCAGTGGAGTTGTTGACACTAGGCTGTAGAAACTATTTTTTTCTTGAATTTAAGCCATTGTTACTTCATATTCCCAGAATCACTTTAGTTGCTGAGGATATCTCCAAGTCGCCAATCACATACTGGCAGTTAGATTAATTATAAATAGTCGCCAGGAGCTTTCGACGTAGAAGCATTGTTCTTAAATTACAACGCTTAGCATATTATATTGTAGCTCTGGCCTAGTTGCGCGCAGTTTATAGGTAACATGTTCGCTTACTCTGTTCTATAGTGACGATCGTTTATGAAGTTTTGAAACAAACAAATGCAAAAAGAATATATAAGTAAGGAATTCAAGTAAAGGGTCCTCCAGACGTTGAATTTTATCGAGACCCAATAATCAAAGGCGAATAGCTCTTACCGTGAATAAAAATATATTTGAATTCAAAAGAGTAGCACACTCCTTTACCCTATTCTCTCGGGCGGCTGAAATTACGTTAACCTGCAGGAGGCAGATTCTTCCCTCCAGAGGTCTTCTGAGAACCGCTCTGCGATTTAGTGGGACGAACATCATTCGATTTGTTGTGACAAAGTCTAATCTTTTTGACACTGAAATATATATTTTTTTGTTAAAAATAGTCGGGCCAGGGGGCAACAAATATGAGCATTTTTTGTGTGTTTTTGAAAGTCTTTGCGCGCCATGTGAGAAGACCGGATTTCTTCGATTACTCATGCACGGAGACGTTTTCGGAGCTTCCAATGTCATGTCTTCAATATATGAAAGGAAAAATAAAAAATAATTGAAAATAATAGGCGTACTCCGGATAAAAACTGGGAGGATTTTCTTATACAAAATATACACCCATGTCGCGAGAACTCTTTTATCATTCTTTTTAATTTGAAGTTGGGCCTAACTTGACGTTATGCATTACTCTATAACCGCGCCACTGCAGGGGGTTCGGCGGCCGAAACACGAAACTGCAGGGGGGGTTGGATTTCCGCCCCCCGTGAGATCTCCAAACTACGCATCGTAGCGACAAGCGAAAAGACGGCATGGAATAGCTCTAGGCAAGCTCTATCGAAAGTATTTTCAGTCTTTCTTGGATTCAGGTCCACAATTGAGGTCACAGTGTCACCAAAGGTAGATTTCCGGTTTTTAGGACTCTTTTAGGACCTCTTTTCCAGAAGCCCCCGATTATCTCGGAAACCTATGATAGCTAGGAGCAAACAATTAGAGAGGCATCGATAGTATTGGAATTTTGCATCTCATGTTATGCCCTCAAAATTGAGCTCAGATCAATAGTTTTAGGCTCCAGAGGTCATGAGGTCAAAAATTACTGATTTTTTTAGCAAAACAGGTTATCGGAATAGCATGTCACCTAAGAAAGATAGGGAAAATATTTGACGCCATCGTGTTTGTCTCATTGATGCGCTTGAAACATGTCACGGTTGAACATTTTGACCTCAGGGCAAGGTCATTTGGTGACCCAGGTAGGTCATGTTGCATATGGGGCAAACGCGGCCAGACGAGACGAACACATTGATGTCAATAATCGTCTCTATTCTCTTTTCCTATCAAGAGTTATTAGCCAAATCATTGCTGATGACTTCAGATTGACCTTCAGATGAGCCTTTGCATAAATCACTAAGCAACAAAACGCACCTTGATCATCTTAGAATGAGCTAAAATAGCATGATTCTGAAAGAAATGGCCTGGATCCAATGAATGTTTTCTGAAAGGGAAAGCATTTGTTTATTTCCCCATCATTTATAATGGGGGGAGGTTCAGGGGAAATTGACCTGACCTTTGGTCACGATTACGAATAATCCGAGATACAAGAATTGTAGGTACTGATATTCTCATGAAATCCTGCAAGTTTTCAAAACGTTTCGAAAAAAGACTGTGCTTTGGCACGAAGGCGCAAACATTTTTTAAGGTGAGGTCACTTGACATGGACTTGTGACCTGACCTGAGATGACCTTAAGTCAAAACTTTTGCAAAGTGTGTGAAATTGATGCCCAAACAAGTGTACAAAATTTGGCGGCGCTGCGCGCCGCCGTTTTTGCGCTACTCCTGAAAAACCTGAGAGGGGGGGTGGAAATCAACCCCCCGCCCTGCAGTGCACGGGTTAACATAACTGATGACTGCACATACCAATCCAAACTGACAATTTTGACATTTTCAACCCCGGAGCAAGCTCTTGGAGGTCATATTTTGGCGCCAACTTTATCCAGCAAGTTGGCACTTTTTACCACCCCTGGCTAGGCGTTTAATACTTTTTGGAAATCCATCCTTTTCAAGTACCTGAAGCCGCCTCTGCCGTAAAATATTATATATCATGAACATCAACTAATTTAAACTTATTTCAATCACCGTAAACCTATGCAAATTCTTCATACTTGAGGCAGTTAGGAAGAATCCGTAAATATTGCATTTTCTTATTATCGCCAAATGTCGCCGAAAAATCCTCTCAAAACTAGGCCCTGGAACACCCTCTGCTCAAATCAGAAACTCACAATTTTGACTCCTGATGTGAAAATCAATTTTAGTAAAATTCCCATAGTTTCGTAAGCCTACTCTTATCCGTTAAGGAGATATCTAAGAAAAACATGAGGGGTGGGCAATATGTGCCCCCCCCCCTGCCACTAACAGGGCTAACCCGCGCACTGCAGGGGGTTGATTCCCGCCCTCTCAGGTTTCTCAGGAGTAGCGGGAAAACGGCGGCGTGCAGCTCCGCCAAATTTCGTACACCTGTCTGGGCATCAACTACCCACACTTTGGAAAAGTTTTGACTTAAGGTCATCTCAGGTCAGGTCACAAGTCCATGTCAACTGACCATACCTTCAAAAATGTTTGTGTTCGTGCCAAAGCCACAGTCTTTTCCCGAAAGATTTGAAACTTGCAGGATTTCATAAGAATATCAGTACCTACAAATCGTTTATCTCGGATTTTTCGTATCGGTGAACCAGCCGTCAGGACAATTTCCTGACCTCCCCATTATAAGTGAATTGGAAAATATACAAATGCTTCCTTTTCAGAAAATATGAATTGGATCAGACTAATTCTTTCAGAATCATGTTATTTTAGCTCATTCTGGATGATCAATGTGCAATTGCTGCTCAGTGATTTGTACAAGGTCATCTAGGTCATCGCGAGGTCGAATCAGCAATAATTGCTAATAACTTCTTGATAGAAAGGGAGAAGAGACGAGTTAGTCGACACCACTGTGTTTGTTCTCTCTGGCCGCGTTGCCCAATTGCAACATAGGCCTACCTGGGTCACCAAATGACTGTGAACCTTAGGGTTAAATTGGAAAGTTGACGCTTACCGGCACCGTGTATATGTTTAAATCGCCTCAATAAGACAAACACGATGGCGTCAAACTTGATTTCCCTCATTTTGATGGGTGAAATGCTATCACGAAACACTGTTTTAGCTAAAGGGAATAGTATTTTTACTTTCATGACCTCTGGAGCCTAAAACTATTTTTTTTGGGAAATTTTTTTTTCCTGGAAATTTTTTTCCCTCAAAAAATTTGGGAGGCCAAAACGATTGATTGCAAATTTAATATAGACATATATGCTTCTTTAATCGTTTGCTTCTAGTATCATAGTTTCCGAGATAATCGGGGGCTTCTGGAAAGGATTCCTAAAACCAGAAAATATGACCTTTGGTGACCACTGGTGACCTCTATTGTGACCTGATCCAAGAAAAGACTGAAATCCTTTGATAGAGCTTGTCTAGATCTATCTGATGCCGTTTTTCGCTTGTCGCTACGTTGCGTAGTTTTCGAGATCTCACGGGGGGCGGAAATCACCGTGCCGCAGTTCGTGTTCCTGTTCCAGTTCCTGCAGTTCGTGTTCGGCGCGAACCCCCTGCAGTGCGCGGGTTGAATGCACGCAGAAAGATGAAGTACATTTTTGTGTCATTTCAGCCCATCCCCCCACTCAAAAATTATCGGCGACGCACTTGGGTACAGTTGACAATTGAAATAGTTTTGCTCTGGTTGGTACTGTAAGGCAATGTCGGAACAATAAGAACTGCAAGCTGACACTTCCTTTTTCGATATCCAAAGAAGTCGAAAAAACGAGAAAATATCGAAATAAAGAAATGATAAAAATCGTGTGGTTGCAAAATAAAGTGGACCAAATCCGGGAAGAAATTTGAAATTGGGGTAGGTAAAGTCCGCTAAAAACGGTTTGCCCCCCCCACACACACACAATACACGGCCGGCTGGATCCACCCTTGGTGTAACTGATGGTGATCGGTGGGCGTACACGGCAGCAGCATGTGATAAGCTGCCGGGCAGGCCAGATCGGTATCGGTGTTGGTATGTTCGTGCAGGACGGTGTACGGGGAGTTTTTACCGGCCGTGTGAGCTGCCACCCACCACAGTGTCGGCGGCGCTGGTGGCGGGGAGGCGGCAGATCGCGTGCTCGGAGACATGGCAGCACCTGTGGCCGGCTGTCTCTGACATGAGACTCAGCGGCGGCACCTGTGGCTATGGCTGCCTCCTGGCACCTGTGGCTGTGGCTGCCTCCTGACACATGTTGCAGGGCGGGGCAGCGGGGACCGCGGCTCTGTGGCAGTCGGCTGCCGGTGAGTGACACAGTCAAGGGGTGTGTCACGTAGGGAGCAGGCCGGGGAGGGGCGGGGCACGATGGCGAGAGGGCGAGACTCAGACCTGAGTCCCGCATGACTTATTGACAGAATACTGCGCCGCACGGCTCATACACAGAATACTGCGCCGCACGGCTCATACACAGAATACTGTGCCGCACGGTTTAGCCAGACACTCTTGTGCAAAACAGATCATGAGTCAGATTTGTGTGCCGTGATACCGTGCTGACACAGCCGAGCCGGGCCGACTTTCTCCCCCAGCTGCGGGAGCCGGGGTTCCCGGGTGGGATGCTGAGGGGTTGTCAGGCGGGCCGGGTGCCCGGGTGGGATGCTGACGGGTTGTCAGGCGGGCGGGCGGGCTGCGGCACGGTGCGTGACTCCGGCAGCCCATTCAGCGAGCTGCCCGCGGCCGCTGCAGACCGGCTAATGACTGCGATAGCAGCAGCAGACCGAGCTGAGATCGTATCAGAGCTCCACCAGCGGTTTGCTGAGGTGAGAGTATGTTACAACCGCCGGCTGATGCTGACCACGAGCAGACCACAGCGGCGGCGACAGCCGGATAGTGGCAGCCGGCAGGTTTGGTTTGTGGTGCAAGCAACGTATCCTCTTGGGGTCATGGCCGATGGAGCTTATTGGAACTCTCGCCCTGTTCCCAGGGTTATTATATGGGGGCCGGTCGACTGTTTCAGC